>ML789403.1:423299-452132 GCA_009831015.1 Picea engelmannii
AGTGTGAAGGTGATATTTTCCTTGTCTGAAAAATTATGAACAGAGAAATAACCTTCTAGCAGATTTAACCATTTATCTAGGGCATCTGCATCTATTTGACCTTCAAATATGGGAATATCAAAATTAACCTGTACCTTGAAAGGAAAGGTGTCTCCAAAGTGGTCGCTTGATGAAGATGTGCCTGATGCTATCGGCAGGCGTTGAAGGATGTGGGAAATATTCTCCATCATTTCGTCCCTCTGTCATGTGAGAGCTTGCTCAAGCAACAAATTGATAGGATCGTCTACTCCATCGTTTTTATTTTATTCCGCCATTGAGGGTTTCTTAGGTGTGCGAGAGAGATTGTATTCAAGAGAGACAAGCTCGAGACCCAACTTTCTATAATCAGACCTCATCAGGGACATGCACTGAAAAACGATCAAGAGCAGCCTTCTTTGATACCACTGATCCGGATTATTTTCGGCACGAAATGAGAGCGGAGATATAATAAAGTAATGCACAGAGATATTGCATATATTCAATAATATAACATAAATGTATTAGAGATGAAACCATAAACATAGATATACAGTAATACACGATTTCTATTAATCAGAGAAATGTACAGAGACTGTAAAAATACAGAGTGAAAGACTCACTAGAATGGTGGTAGCTTATCTCTGAGAAGAGATGTGACGGCTACTCGCATTCGCAAGAAGATGATTACAATGAGGCTCTGAAGTCCCTTTTACAATAAATGGGAATGCCAAAAGTCCTAGACATCCAAAAACCTAACCCTAGGAGATGAAGCGCCAAAAGTCATGTGGGCCCCGTTTAGGTAAGTTGGTGCATCAACTTCCTGGGGTCGTAACTTTTGCATATGATATCCGTTTTAGGTGTGTGATAGCTCGTTGGAAAGGTATCATCGAGGAGATTCATTTTAGGGGCTCAATGATTCCTTTGGATATCATTGAGAGCCTCGATCTCGAAAAACATTCATTTAGGCCCTCAAAATGGCCCTGGAAGTTAAAACCTGCAAAAAATAGTAAATTGCCAAAATTGCCAGAAAACAGTTTTGAGCTAGTCGGAAAAGGTGGGTGGCCACCGATATCCACCTGGATCACTTGGTCACTCACTGAAATACTAGGACATCCAAATATGGTGATAACTTGCTTGAATAAGAAGTGTGTTGTTGTCTCTACGCTATAGTATTTGACTAGTGTTGCTTCTTCTAATCTTGTTAAGTATTCAGTTGTAATAATGAGATATCTATCTCCTGACCCTTTTGTTGGTGGATTAATAGGTCCAACAAAGTCTATTTCCCATTTTTCAAATACATGCAGAGTCACTTGTGGTCTTATGGGCATCTCATCCCTTCTGTTTGGTTTTCCAACCCTCGGATAGACAACACATTTCTGGCAATAATCCTTGGCATCTTTATGGACTATGTTAGCACTTGGTAAATTTCCTAGAGGTTGACAGCAAAAGAAATCTACGAAGGTAGCTTTATCCAACCACTTTTGAAGCTGGGATCTATCCCTTCCAACTTCAGAGAGGGATCTCTCTATATGATTTAGTTATGTTTCCGATTTTAGATATTAGGCTAGGTAAAGAAATAGGTCGTTTTTGTTGTAAAAGTGTTTTGTGAATTGGTTGAGACAGTCTACACATCGATTGGGCTATGGGGTCTGTGTTTTAATAAATATGAGATACAAACCACAAACGTGAAAGAATACTTCTACAGGGAGAGATAATATACTCACTAGATATTTTAATATCTTAAATGATGGATAGAAGAAAAGATGAGAAAGATAAATTCAACTAAGAAGCAGTTAAGAATTTCTTAATTGAAAACACCTGAAGATAAACACTAAAATCTTTCGAGTCAGAAACAGGGTATCCAAGATAAATCCTGCAACATTTGTTACTCTTAAAGATTAGTTTCAGAAAAAAAATATGATCACAAAGAAAGAATAACATTCAACTTAGAGAATAAACATCACCAGTGAATACGCAAGAATCCTATAAAAGTGCCTCCTTTTTATTAATGGAAGATCTCTTCAAAAATGTTACAGTTTGATAGCGTCAGGGTGTGAAGATCAACAACCATCAATACTTCCAAAGGTGAAGTATTTATAACTCAAATTACAAACGTTCCTGTCATAAATGATTAGGACGTGCTAATTCTATTTTTAGCCTAACTAATTTAACAAATCTCTTAAATCTAGGAATTGCTTGATGACTTGGTGCAACTGCACGCTGATTTTTGGGTAGACCGTTTATGAAGCCTTTGCACGACCTCATCTGACTGGACAAGTGACTGGACCTGTACATCTCATATTTTAATCAATCAGATCACAGAGTTCTTCCCATCTAAGATGACTAGGAACAGTGACTTTGAGCAGTCTTCGATACACTTCGTCCATTTCTGTATATTTGGAAAATGTAGGCTTGGTGAGGAAAATGTATCGAATATCGTGCTGTATGCTGATGTACCACTGGAGGGAATCAAGGAATACCTTACCAATTATGCTCCCTTGAATCCCTGCAAACTTCGAACTGTCCTTAGACACCTTAGCCAATCTCTTCTTGTAATATGGAAGTGTCATCAGTTTATCAGTAATAACCTTTAGACCGGGTAGGCCCTTCTTCTGGAGAGACTCAATCTTATTGAAGAACCTTTGTACCCCCTGTTCCATGACCTGAACCTTTTCTTCTAGCTGAAGCATTAGTCCCCTCTTGGTCAAAACTCTTTTGACTTCAAGGATGGTCTCTGTTCTGTCTTCGATCTTCAGCTCTTCTAGCTCTTCTCTGGTCTTAGAATTGAGGAACTTGATAATATCATTTGCTTGTGTTGGCCTGTCTCCCAATTCTACTCTGATCTTCTCAACAACCTGTTTTCTCCTTTGGACCAACTCATTCTGCTCAAACATGATTTGGATCATAGGCCATATATCATTTATGGACTTTGTAATGTCTATCCATACGTTCTCTTTGACCTCAGCCAAAGTATTTCCTGCAACTGTTTGCTTTTGGAGCTGTTGTAGCTCCTGCTTGAGCTACTCTGTTACCTGCTTTTCCTTGGAGAGGCTAGTCTGGAAGGAAGTTTTGAGTTCCTGAAGGTTCTCAACTTCCCTTTTAAGCCTGTTGATCTCTGTCTCCTGCAGGTTCATCTTCTCCATGGATCTATGGAGTTGTAGATGGGACTGTTGTCACTGATACAGTGCTTGCTCCTGAAATTGGAATGGCACTCAATGGAATGACTTCCATTGGCTTCAGTTGCTCCTTCTCTTTCAATAATCTCTCCATCTCAGCTTCCATTTCTTTGAGCTGTGCATTCTGCTCCATGAGCAGCTTGAGCATTTCGTCCTTCTCGCCTTCTTTCTCTACTATCTCCTTCGCCTGCAAGTCCTCTATGGGCGGGAGCTTCAGTTGTTTCCTCAAGGAGGAAATGTTAGCATTCTTCTTCTTTATCATCTCCTCCACTGCTTTGATGTTCAAAGGGTCATAGCCAATCTTGAGGACCAGCTCCTCCAAAGTTTTGATTCTATTGTCCTTCGCGAAGGATGATATCTTCTCCATCTTGAGTTTCGTTTGAGCATTATTCAGTGATACTTGTAATTTTGCTGCAGAAGCGGAAGCATGTGCCAATGTATGGAATACCATCTCCCCCGTCTGCTTGTGCAGATCCATCTGATCTGTTGGGTGCACGTCCTTTGTCTGGAATTCGAAGGTGGCCCTCTTGTAGTCCGTGATCATCTTGGGGTCTGGTACTTGCGCCTGGAGGAAGGCCACGTGCATCCTGCCCTTTTCTGTGCCAAATGAAAACAACAGCCTATGTTGCACAGTCGACATTTGCTTCCGAAACTGAGCGTAAGTATTGCTGGTAAGGGTTTGGTTCTTTTTCTTAATCATCTCGTACTTCTCGAAAATGCTCAACTTGGGCCCAGTCTTTCCTGGCTGAGTGTCCAGTGGGGATTCTATGGATTTCTTCGGCACAACTGGGGTGATTTCCTTATGAAGGCTCGAATCGAAGGGTGGAATGACAGACTTAGTCACTGTGGTAGGCAGGGTTTATTTTTCTCCAGTCGGACCAGGAACTGAAACTTTCTTGGGCCTCTTAGTGTGCAACTGGAACTCTTCGGACGATACCTCCGTGACATGCAGAGATAAATCCTGTCAAGGACTTTTTTCCTTAGGGACCTGTGGCATGGTCGTTGGTGGCACAGTGGTTGGGGGAACCTGCTGTTCCACTTCGACTAAGGTGTCAGGCACCCACACTATCTGATTGGTGAATTTTTCAATTTCGGGCTTGGACACATGAACGTATGGGATGTTCTTATTCTTCACCCTCATCTCTAAGATGATCCCATAAGGATCATAGTGCCATGGGAAGCTCATAAAGAACTTCATTTCTTTCAACATCCTTTCAGCTTCTTCCCCGACACCCCGACTATTGCATATGAAGGAGCCAATCTGCCCCTTGATTCGAAGTTGTTGCTTTTTCTTCAAAGATACAAAATGGATATCATCTGAATTCATGATCTGTCTTATATACTCTAACGCAAAGATTTTGACTGGAACATACTTGGGTAGCTTATACGGCGCCAAATCGCAACCGTATTCTCTGATCTTGGTATGGTTTTGATACAGGTACCAATCCCTGGTCTTTGTGTTGTTCGAGAGATGCAAGATTCTTTGGACTTCATCATTTATTCAAGGCTTGAGGCTGTCACCCAACATACTTACCACAGGGTGGTAGAACAGATCGATGAATGCCTTGAAGCTATACTTTGTGGAGTTATGCTTCAGCAAAGAGATCCATACTGTGACTGCCTGAGGTTTACCATCTGTGTCCATCTTATGCATGGAAAATGGAAACTTATCTGCCTTGAAAAAGACGAACATGTAGGCTAATATTGATGAATATCTGAACACGCCTTCTGTGTCGAAATTCATGAACTGTTCGTGAATATTTCCTGCCAAGAATGTACTGAAATCAAACTGGGTGGTGGGCTTTTCATCAGTGGAGAAAATGGATAGAAAACCCAGAATGGGTTCATCTACCCACTGGTCGGAATAGTAACCCAACAGAGCGAAAAGGGGAGAAATGACCTGGTTTCCCTTAGTGGAGAACATGGACGACGGGTAAGGGGGATTTGTGGAAGGGAATTGAGCGGAAGTAGGAAGGAAAAGCTCAAATATTTGAGCTCTTTCGGGAAAAGTCATCTTTTGATACAACTCTATAAAAATTTCCAGGTTGAAAGGGGATGCAGAGTCAACACGGGGAATTTGCATCATCTGGTCTATGGCTTCAGGCATGATGACAAACAGGATCTATCTGGAAGAGGAGACGATGGATCTTTGTTTGGGAATATAATGAGCTTGACACTTAAGCATGAACTCAAAAAAATGGTGGATTTGGGGAAAGAAGTAAAGGGGTAAATTGGACTCCTAGAGTCCAATTTCATCACTCTGGTCTAGGAAAAATTCCCTGAGCCATGACTGGAGGTCTGAGAAATCGAAATCGCATTTAGTATCTGCGATTAATTTGTCTTTTTCAACCAGTGGGATCTTGTCCAGGTCGATAGGAGGTGGGAGAAACAGATTCTCTTCTCCTTCTGTTTGTCTGGGTTTTGGCGCCATTTCTGCAACGACACCTGCAAATAACACAAAGTTAGTGGGGTCAACTGACTTTGGATGAAGGCGACGGGGCGCAACAGAGGATAAAGCGATGAGTTTCTCTGGTGTGATGAGTGAACAATGAAAGTAGGGGTAAAACGGTAGTTTTATTTAAAAATGGGGTCGGTTGGGCGCAGGAGATAGGTCAGTTGGATAACGGATAGGTTATCCAGTAATAAATGGACAACGGGTCATTTGGGGGTGAGATGGCCAGTGAAGGTGGCTGAAAAATATGGACGGGTGATGTGGTGGCTGGGGATTGGAGGTAAAAGTCATAATAAGGGGCTTTCCATGAGTGAAAGGGGAGAGGGGGCTGACAGCAGTTATGGGATGTGACTGACCTGGGAACAAGTGGACCAAGTGGGAGGTGACGTCCATAAGTGATGGGGATTCTGTCAGATAGTAGATGGTGATGGGACTTCAGGACCAATAGATTTATGCCACGCAATACAAGGGACCCACCAGAGGGAGATGAACATTCCAAACGCCCCCCCCCCAAGTTAAAAGCAGATCATCCAGGGGGATCCAAAATCCATTTAGGGTCATTGATCTATGTGCTTGTTTCCTGGCTGCAGATCTTAGCGCGCCTTTTATTACTCATTCTAGACCCCCCCCCCTCCATTAAAGGTAGAACGAACGGGGGGGTCCAGAATCCAATCTTGACCGTCGACTTAAGTGCTCGTCCTTGGGCCGTCCAGATGTGCGCAAATGTTATCAGCGATTCCAGACTCCCCCGCCTCGGCTAAAAGCAAAATGGTCGGGGCAGTCCAGAATGCTCTGTGCATCGTAGATCTAGGCACCGTGATCAGGACCGTCGGTATGTGCAGGGAGTATAAAGGGGAAGCGGAAAAGCACATGCGCTGGGAAAACTTAGGATAAATGCATTTTTATGGGTTTTGTCCAAACTTTCAAGTAGACACCACCATGGAGCTTCGACCAAATTATCTTTTAGGCATTTGAAACATGGTGCAACATTTTACATCAAGCTAGTTTTATTGGAATGAAACAATAAAGCAACTAGCCTACATACTAACCTATCTTCCTTTGATAGTTGACCTAGATTAAACTGTTGGGTTAATAATTTACTCTACCCTAGGGATATCTGACCAAGATTAGACAGTCTGGCCAGATTTATTCACTAATCTAACCTAGACACTTTGGCTAATATTAAACTGTTTATCCAAACCATTCACTACCCTATCAACATCAAATTTAAAAAGAACTCAGCCATGCTTGAAAGGTATGGACCAAGTTACTATTATTGCATGGGGCTTTTATTTCAATTCTTTTATGCCCTCTTTTTATTTCTTTCTTTTTTCTTTTTCTTTTTCTTTTCTTTTTCTTTTTTCTTTTTTCTTTTTCTTTTTTCTTTTTTCTTTCTTTCTTTTCAAATTATTTGCAGAATGAAAAATCATTTGTCAACAAAAACACTAGAGACAGATAATACCCGAGTCACCAGTTGATTCCTATAACTTATAGGGTGATAATAGTGGCTCCACCTGGGGATGGTACTTTCCCTGTGAAGTGCCAAGAATCCTTGTTCCTGTCATTCTGAGAGTTTCTGCCTAGTAGCCTTCATTTTTTTTATTCTCAAAAAATGGAAAAACAGTGGTCAGTAGCTTAGGGCCTTCTCTTCGGGATTCAACCAACTGACTAATGTTCTTCCCTCAGAAAATGCAAGTGAAAAAATGAAAATTAAAATGGTATGTACACTGGAGAGTGAAAACTCGAATCTTCTACTAAGGTGGCACATAATGTTTCAGCATTCTGCCATTCACAGGTCCTCCTGGCAGATCTGTCCCATCAGCGTTGTTTAGAAAGAAAGCATTGTTTCCCCTAAAAGCTTGGATCATGTATGGTCCTGTCCACAGACTGTCAAACTTCCCATGCTTTCCCTTGTCTTCATTTCTGGCATCCCATATCAACACCAAATCTCCTAGCTCAAAATCATCCTCCTTGGTTCATTTGTCAAAGATCTTCTTAATGTTTTCTTGGATGACCTGAGTTTTGTTGAAAATGTCCTCCCTAGACTACTGCAAGTGGATCATATGGTTGAGCCTTCTTTGTGAGTCATTTGGCTTAGCTTGTACCTCTTGAAGCAACTTCATGACAAGGACTCCTAAAGAAGTGGGGAAAACTGCCTCTGTACCATAGACCAGCTGGTATGGTGACATACCAATTGACCTTTTGGTGGTCAGCTTGTCAGCCCACAAAGCGAACACCAACTTGTTGTGCCATGATTTCTTGTTTTCCTGCAATGTTTTCTTGATGATATTTACCAAGGTTTTGTTTGAAGATTCCGCCAGCCCATTCCCCTGAGGGTAGTAGGCTGTGGAATGCCCCAAACCAATGTGATACTGGTTGCAGAAATCTATGAGTTTCTTCGACCAAAAGGCAGTTGCACTGTCAGTTATAATCTTTCTAGGACATCCAAAACGAGACAAAATATTATTTTCAAGGAATTTGATAATAACAGAGTCAGTGGCTTGCCTGCTTGGTACTGCCTCGATCCATTTGGTAAAATAATCGGTGGCAGTGAGAATCCACCTGTGCTGGCCTAAAGACAGTGGGTGTATTTCTCCAATGAAGTCGAGTCCCCATTGCTAGAAAGGGGCCTCAACTGAGATCGGTTTCAGAGGTAGAGGGAGGAGTTTCCTTTTGCCTTCAAACAGTTGACATTGATGACATGCAGTTACTTTCTAATGCACATCGGTGAATAGGGTGGGCTAATAGAATCCCTCTCTGAGTATTTTGTTGGCTATGACCTTCCAGTTTAGATGGCCACCACATTCTCCTGCATGAAACTCTTGTAACACTTTATCAACTTCATATTTTAGTAAACAATTTAATAGAATTCCTGCAGGATCTTTCCAATACAAATTGCCTTCTAGAATACATAATTTTAAGGCTTTCAACTTTAAAAATATAGCTTTAGTCTTAGTCAAACTAGGGGGAGCTTGTAGATTTTGTAAAACGAATATAAGGTCTACGTACCATGGAGAGTTTAGAAATACCTCTCTCACATTTGGAGTTGCCATCTCGCCCTGTTCATCTGCCACATCTAGAAAATTAATGTCAAGAGCATGGAAGTTAGATTCAGCCATTAATTTAGCAAGGCCTTGACCTTTGATTAGTTTCGTGGGCTTAATCTCTATATCATATTCTAAAATGACAGCAATCCATTTTCCCCTTCTTCCATCAAGGTTGTCCTGTGTCAAAATGTCTTTTACTACCGCGTTCGGAACATATGCTATGGTGTGGGAGTGAAGAATGTAGACTCTAAATTGTTTTATGGCTTTTACCAAAGCAAAAGCTTGTTTCTCCATTATCTTGTAATTCAGAGCAACATCTCTTAATGCTTTGCTAAAGAAAGCTATGGGTTGTTCATACCCATCGTTGTTCTTTTGTAGTAACACCCCTGCTATAGTATGTTCGGAAGTGAAAGAAAAGAGATAGAAATCCTTAGTAAAACCAGGACTAATCAAAACAGGGACTTCTGTGAGTGCTCGTTTGACTTGTTCGAAAGACTGTCTGGACTCGGAGTCCCATTTAATTTTTACATCCTTTTTTAGCATATTTGTGATGTTTCTGAGGAGTTCTGCCAGATTGGGAATGAATCTTCGTAGAAAGTTTATTCTCCCGATAAAAGACTGTAGTTCTTTGAGGTTTCTTGGGTGTTCTAATTTTTGTATGGCCTTAATTCTGTTGGGGTCTATTTTAATTCCATCTTTGGAGATGATGTGTCCTAGTAGTTTGCCTTCCTCTAACCTGAAAAGGATTTTCTTAGGATTTAAAGAAATCCCAAACCTTCTACATTTCTCGAAAACTCGTCTGAGGTGTCGTAGGTGTTCATCATCAGATCAGGAAAACACAGTTACATCATCTAAATAGACAACAATAAACTTACCCGATTCTTCCACGAAGGCCATATCCATTGCCCTCTGGAACGTGGCTCCTACGTTCATTAGACCAAAAGGAATTTTCACATACATGAAAGTGCCCCATGGTGTGGTGAAAGTGGTTTTTTCTTGGTCATCCGGGTGAACTAGGACCTGATTGTAGCCCGAGAAACCGTCCAGCAGAGAAATTCGACTGGACCCGACCACCCTTTGTAGGATGTAGTCCATTTTTGGCAAGGGGTAATTATCCTTCAGGGAGACTTTATTCAGATTTTGGAAATCTATGCAGAGTCTGATTTCCCCATTTTTCTTACGTGTAGGGACCAAATTAGAGACCCATTTGGAAAAACACAACGGAACTGTGATCTTGGCATCGTACATTTTTTTGATTTCCTTCTCTATTAGAGGGAGCAACTTGGGATTTATCCTCCTAAGTTTCTGCCTAAATGGTTTTTGGTCTTCTCTTATTGGAATCCTGTGTTGTATGATACTGGTATCAAAAGCTTTGAAATCTTCATAGCCCCAGGAAAAGACATCCAAATATTCTTTGAACAGCTCAATGTTTTTGAGTTTTTTCTCTGGGGGTAATGATTTAGACAGTTTGACTATCCTGGGTTTCTCTTCAGTTCCTATATTACAGTCTTCTACCTCATGTCCATGGGCTTCGATTTTTGGTTTTTTGGCTATGTCGTTAAAGTCAAACAAGTCCTCTAAAGGAACTAGACCTCTAGGAAAAACATTGCTTTTCAACTGTAAAACATCAACATCCATTTCGTCATCGCCTAATTCTCCTGAATCTAAGGTATTTACACTATCAATTTCAAAATCAGAACTATTTACATTTTCATCTTCGTTCTCTAAATCTATATTTGTACATTCAAAATCATTTTTACACTACAAAAAGTCTTCTATTTGATCATCATTGCCAAACACTTGCCAGTACCTGATATTGTCGAGAACGGTTGGTCTGCATTTCACCTCAATAGTGTATGGGAGAGTTGAGTCGAAAGGAATCTTACAGGTGGCTACTGACGTAGCCAAACCATCCGCCAGAATGTTTTGTCCCCTCGGCATTACCTACAAGTTAACTTCAGTAAAACATCTCAAGGCATCAAGAACGGTGTTCCTATAAGCTCTAAGATGTGGGTCTTTTGCAGCGTACTCACCTTTGATTTGCTTGATTATCAATTCAGAGTCACCTCTTACCATTATCTGTTTAGCACCAACTTTTTTCAAAAGCTTCAGACTGAGCATCAAGGCTTCATACTCAGCAATGTTGTTAGTGCATTGGAAATTTAATTTGTAAGAATGGTTTTCTGAATACATGTTTCTGTAGTTATGCAACTAGACTCCTGCTCCAGCTCCTTCTTTGCTCACTGCTCCATCAAAATCCATGCTCCAGAAATCAGTGGGTAACTCTTCAGTTATCACGTTCTTCATCCTTGCTACGTTGATGATTTCTTGGCCTTCATCTTGACTAGATGTTTCTTCCATCAACTGAGTATCTTGCTCTCCCGTGTCACCATCATTGTACAAGATAAATGAATCTAAATCAGAATGCGCAGAGTAGAGGGGATAGTTGTGTGGTTTTTCTTGGCTACTGACCATGTACTTCATAAATGTTTCTCTGTATAGCCTTCTTTGTTCCCCGAAAAATGGGATAGTGGCATATGACATATCTAGCTGCAGGGTTCCTCTCAACTTAGCCCCCCAAGACCGGGATAGAAACATTCCATACTTCGGCGGGATGTCTGCAACTACCACATCCATTACCATGCTCTTCACAGGAATATGAACCAAGGTGATGCATAGGTCCTTGATTGAACCAATACATCTAACTTTATTGAAGTCGAATGAGTGTAAATCCTTGTAAGGTCTGGTGACCTCCAGACCCAATTTCTCCATTACTGCTTTGGGCATCAGATTGTGGGAAGCACCCGAATCCAGCATAGCGTTATGCAAGATCAGGTCATGTATGTTTAGACTGATGTAAAAAGGAGCAACTTCACCAGTATCATCTCGACCATCTACTTCAGATCCGAAAAGAAGCTCGGGTTGATCATCAGTAAGATTCACAGTGTCTGAATGATTTGTTGATCCAATGGTCAAGGCCTTCGTGCCTATGTCAGGTTTAATGGTCAGTGCTTTAATCACCTGTGAATGATAAACGTCTTTTTTCATCAACTCAATAAGTGGGATGGGAATTTTTATTTTGGCCAATTCCCCCTCAAGGCTAAAGGGTGTAGGAGCTTTGCCTTGGCTCATCAATTCTGGTTTGTCCACCGCGCTCTTTTGTCTAGAAGCACTTGGTAGATTAATAGGTGAAACCTCGGGTTGTGATGGCCTTTTCAGAATAGTAAGGTTTTTATTTTTGGGAGCTTCAGCAGTGCCCTTATCAAGAACATTTTTGGCAGCACTCTTCTCAGGAATCTTCTTGGAAGATGGCTCAGAGGCCTTCTTGGCTTCGACTACCTTCTTCGTTTCAATCGCCTTTTTTGGGGAACTGCCTTCTGTCTTTTTACTCCGCAGATTATACTGCAGGTGTACCTCCAAAATGGAATTTTTGAATACCTGTTGTTCTGCATCTTCATCTTCTTCACTTACTTTTGTTTGATTGAGAATAAAAAGTTCTTTCTCTTCTTGGGTAAGTAAAATAGCTTCGTTGTCGTGAATGCCCATGAGATTAATGTGAGTATCCTCCAATTCCTCAATCACCTCCTCCCCTTCATCAGCATAATTTTCTTGCAGGGGGGGTCTGATCTGCTGATCTGGACCCCTCTGCTCTCTTTGATCCCTAGGATCTCTCTGTCTAATTTGAGGAGGATTTCTCCTAAAGTTAGGGTTCCGAACCTGAGGAGCTATTGGATTTTCTCTTGGAGGATTTTTGTCTGACAAAGTAAGTCTTTCCATCATTCTCTCCACTTCTCTAGCCAAAGAATCCAATTTAGAATTTGAGGTCAACGTGGAAGGTTCTTCTTTGATGGTGACTCTCTTCTCTGGCCTCTGACGTGCCCTTTTTTCCAACAGATTGGCCTCCACACTTATAGCACCTTTTTGCATGTCTGCCAAGGTGGTAGAATTTCTTTCTCTTAGTTGGTATGACATATCGGCATCAAAACCATCAAGTAATTTTATCAACACCAGGCCCTGTGGAGGTTTGATTTCGGCTGGAATTGCATTGTACAGGGTATTGAAACGGGTGTAGTAATCTTGTACTGTCTCACCTTGATTTCTTCTTATATTCTCGTATTTTGACAATATTTGGAGATGTTTTTTCTTTATCTCCCATCTGTCAAGAAAACTCCTTTGGAACGCGACAAGGTCAAGGACTAAGGTGGCCGGTAAAGCTTTGTACCATTTCTTTACGTCACCTGTCAAACTCTGGGCAAACAATCTCATTTGAAGATCAGCCTCATCAACTTCTTGCAGGTCAAAATAATCATTCATTTTGTCAACATGTTGTTGGGTGTTTAAAGGTCCTGTTGCATCGAACTGTGGAAGTCTTTCTTGATAGTCTTGGGGCATGGCATGTGGTGGTGCATCCAACACCAAGGGAGCATAGCGAGCTACCATGATGGGTGGAGGAGGTGGGACGACAACCTGGGTGATCGGCAAGGAAGCGACTGAAGACGAGGACGAGGAGGGACTGGATAGTACCAAGGGAGTGATTTGTGGTTTAGTCATGGAAGACAGAACTTCGGGGGTTCAGGGTTGCAAAACAGTTGGGTCAAAGATGATTCCAGTCACAAAACTGTTGGACCATGTTCTAACCAGGCTTTGCTATGGAAAGGTATCGAGGTCAGGGTTTTGAGAGGCAACAGGTTTCCCTGAAAAGGAAAAGGACTTATGAAGGGGAATATGACTCACTGAGCTTTCAGCTGAGGTATTTTTCCTAAGCAACTTTTTAGGGTTATCTGTCACTATCACGGGTTCTGGTTCAGGATGAGATCAAGTATAAACTTTCTTGGGAGCCAGAACTCTTTTTGGTTTTATATATATATTTTTTTTAGTTTTATGAGTCCGAAAATAATATGTACAAAGTTTAATCAACCTCTAAACATTACTTTCTTCTTAAATCTGCAATATTCCAAGAACAAACTTTCTATTTAGGGAAAAGAAAACGTGAAATTATAAATTTTATGTTCATCCCCAGTGGAATCACCACTATGTTAGCACTTGGTAAATTTCCTAGAGGTTGACAGCAGAAGAAATCTACGAAGGTAACTTTATACAACCACTTTTGAAGCTGGGATCTAGCCCTTCCAACATCAGAGAGGGATCTCTCTATATGATTTAGCTATGTTTTCGATTTTAGATATTAGGCTAGGTAAAGAAATAGGTTGTTTTTGTTGTAAAAGTGTTTTGTGAATCAGTTGAGACAGTCTACACATCCATTGGGCTATGGGGTCTGTGTTTTAATAAATATGAGATACAAACCAGAAACGTGAAAGAAGACTTCGACAAGGAGAGATAATATACTCACTAGATATTTTAATAGCTTAAATGATGGACAGAAGAAAAGATGAGAAAGATAAATTCAACTAAGAAGCAGTTAAGAATTTCTTAATTGAAAACACCAGAAGATAAACACTAAAATATTTCAAGTTAGAAACAGGGTATCCAAGATAAATCCTGCAACATTCGTTACTCTTAAAGATTAGTTTCAGAAAAAAAATATGATCAAAAAGCAAGAATAACATTCAACTTAGAGAATAAACATCACCAGTGAATACACGCAAGAATCCTATAAAAGTGCCTCCTTTTTATTAATGGAAGATATCTTCAAAAATGTTACAGTTTGATAGCGTCAGGGTGTGAAGATTAACAACCCTCAATACTTTGAAAGGTGAAGTATTTATAACTCAAATTACAAACGTTCCTGTCATAAATGATCAGGACGTGCTAATTCTATTTTTAGCCTAACTAATTTAACAAATCTCCTAAATCTAGGAATTGCTTGATGACTTGGTGCAACTGCACGCTGATTTCTGGGTAGACCGTTTATTAAGACTTTGCACGACCTCATATGACTGGACAAGTGACTAGACTTGTATAGCTCATCTACTAATCCATCAGATCACAGAGTTCCTCCCATCAGAGATGACTAGGCACAGTGACTTTGAGCAGTCTTCGATACACTTCATCCATTTCTGTATATTTGGAAAATGTAGTCTTGGTGAGGAAAATGTATCGAATCTCGTGTTGCATGCTGATGTCCCACTAGAGGGCATCAAGGAATGCCTTACCAGTGATGCTCCCTTGAATACCTACAAACTTTGAACTATCCTTAGACACCTCATCCAATCTCTTCTTGTAATCTGGAAGTGTCACCAGTTTATCATTAATAACCTTCAGACCAGGTAGGCCCTTCTTCTGGAGAGCCTCAATCTTATTGAAGAACCTTTGTTCCCCATGGTCCATGACCTGAACCTTTTCTTCCAGCTGAAGCATTAGTCCTCTCTTCGTCAAAATTATTTTGACTTCAATGATGGTCTATGTTCTATCTTCGATCTTCAACTCTTTTAGCTCTTCTCTGGTCTTAGAATTGAGGAACTTGATAATATCATTTGCCTGTGTTGGCCTGTCTCCCAATTCTACTCTGATCTTCTCAACGGTCTGTTTGCTCCTCTGGACCAACTCATTCTGCTCAAACATGATTTGGATCATAGGCCATATCTCATTTACGGACTTTGTAATGTCTGTCCATACATTCTCTTTGACCTCAGCCAAAGTCTTCCCTGCCACTGTTTTCTTCTGGAGCTGTTGTAGCTCCTGCTTGAGCTGCTCTGTTACCTACTTTTCCTTGGAAAGGCTAGTCTGGAAAGAATTTTTGAGTTCCTGAAGGTTCTCAACTTCCTTTTTAATCCCGTTGATCTCTGTCTCCTGCAGGTTCATCTTCTCCATGGATCTACCCAGGTCGGTTGTCTTCTCTTGGGAGGTCAATGGAGTTCTAGATGGGACTACTGTCACTGATACAGTGCTTGCTCCTGAAATAGGAATGGAACTCAATGGAATGACTTCCATTGGCTTCAGTTGCTCCTTCTCTTTCAATAATCTCTCCATCTCAGCTTCCATTTCTTTGAGCTGTGCATTCTTCTCCATGAGCATCTTGAGCATTTCATCCTTCTCACCTTCTTTCTCTACTATCTCCTTCGCTTATGAGTCCTCTGTGGGCGAGAGCTTCAGTTGTTTCCTCAATGAGGAAATGTCATCATTCTTCTTCTTTATCATCTCCTCCACTGCTTTGACATTCGAAGGGTCATAGCCGATCTTGAGGACCAGCTCCTCCAAAGTTTTGATTCTATTGTCCTTCGCGAAGGACGATATCTTCTCCAGCTTGAGTTGCGTTTGAGCGTTGTTCAGTGATACCTGCAATTTTGCTGTAGAAGTGGAAGCATGCGCCAATGTATGGAATACCATCTCCCCTGTTTGCTTGTGCAGATCCATCTAATCTGCTGGGTGCATGTCCTTCGTCTGGAATTCGAAGGTGGCCCTTTTGTAGTCCGTGATCGTCTTGGGGTTTGGTACTTGCACCTAGAGGAAGTCCATGTGCATCCTGCCCTTTTCTATGTCAAATGCAGACAACAGCCTATGTTGCACAGTCGACGTTTGCTTCCAAAACTGAGCATAAGTACTGTTGGTAAGGGTCTGGTTCTTTTTCTTAATCAGCTCGTACTTCTCGAAAATGCTCAACTTGGGCCCAGTCTTTCCTGGCTGAGTGTCCAGTGGGGATTCTGTGGATTTCTTCGGCACAACTGGGGTGATTTCCTTATGAAGGCTCGAACCAAAGGGTGGAATGACAGACTTAGTCACTGTGATAGGCAAGGTTTCTTTTTCTCCAGTCGGACCAGGAACTGAAATTGTCTTGGGCCTCTTAGTGTGCAACTGGAACCCTTAGGATGATACCTCTGTCACGGGCGGAGATAAATCCTGTCGAGGCTTTTTTTCCTTAGGGACCTATGGCATGGTCGTTGGTGGCATAGTGGTCGGGGGAACCTGCTGTTCCACTTTAACCAAGGTGTCAGGCACCCACACTGTCTGATTGGCGAATTTTTCAATTTTGGGCTTGGACACATGAACATACGGGATGTTCTTGTTCGTCACCCTCATCTCTGAGATGATCCCATAAGGATCATAGTGCCATGGGAAGATCATAAAGAAATTCATTTCTTTCAACATCCTGTTAGCTTCTTCCCCGGTGCCCCGACTGTTGCAGATGAAGGAGCCAATCTGCCCCTTGATTCAAAGTTGTCTCTTTTTCTTCAAAGATACAAAATGGATATCATCTAAATTCATGATCTGTCTTATATACTCTAACAAAAAGATTCTGACCGGCACATACTTGGGAAGCTTATACGGCACCAACTCGCAACCGTATACTCTGATCTCGGTATGGTTTTGATACAGGTACCAATCCCCGGTCTTTGTGTTGTCCGAGAGATGCAAGATTCTCTGGACTTCGTCATTTATTCAAGGCTTGGGCCTGCTGCCTAGGATACTTACCACAGGGTGGTAGAACAGATTGATGAATGCCTTGAAGCTATACTTTGTGGAGTTATGCTTAAGCAAAGAGGTCCATACTGTGACTGCCTGAGGTTTACCATTTGCGTCCATCTTCTACATGGAAAATGAAAACTTATCTGCCTGGAAAAAGATGAACATGTAGGATAATATTGATGAATATTTGAACATGCCTTCCATGCCGAAATTCACGAACTGTTCATGAATATTTCCTGCCAAGAATGTACTGAAATCAAACTGGGTGGTGGGCTTTTCATCAGTGGAGAAAATGGATAGAAAACCTAGAATGGGTTCATCTACCCACTGGTCGGAATAGTAACCCAACAAAGTGCAAAGGGAAGAAATGACATGGTTTCCCTTAGTGGAGAACATGGATGACGGGTAAGGGGGATTTATGGAAGGGAATTGAGCGGAAGTATGAAGGAAAAGCTCAAATATTTGAGCTCTTTGGGGAAAATTCATCTTTTGATACAACTCTGTAAGGATTTCCAGGTTGAAAGGGGACACAGAGTTGGCACGGGGAATTTGCATCATCTGGTCTATGGCTTCGGGCATGATGACGAACAGGATCTCTCCGGAAGAGGAGACAATGGATCTTTGTTTGGGAATATAATGAGCTTGACACTTAAGTGCGAACTTTGGAAAATGGTGGATCTGGGGAAAGAGGTAAAGGGGTAAATTGGACTCCCAGAGTCCAATTTCATCACTCTGGTCTAGGAAAACTTCCCCGAGCCATGACTGGAGGTCTGAGAAATCGAAATCACATTTGGTATCTGTGATTAATCTGTCTTTGTCGACCAGTGGGATCTTGTCTAGGTCGACAGGAGGTGAGAGAAATAGATTCTCTTCTCCTTCTTCTTTTCTAGGTTTTGGCACCATTTCTGCAACAATACCTGAAAATAACACAAAGTTAGTGGGGTCGACTGACTGTGGATGAAGGCGACAGGGCGCAACAGAGGAGAAAGCGATGAGTTTCTCTAGTGCGACGAGTGAACAATGAAACTAGGGGTAAAATGGTAGTTTTATTTAAAAATGGGGTCAGTTGGGTGCGAGAGACAGGTCAGCTGGATAATGGATAGGTTATCCAGTAATAAATGGACAACGGGTCATTTGGGGGTGAGATGGCCAGTGACGATGGCTGAAAAATACGGACAGGTGACGTGGTGGCTAGGGATTGGAGGTAAAATTTGTAATAAGGGTCTTGCCATGAGTGAAAGGGGAGAGGGGGCTGACAACAGTTATGGGATGTGACTGACCCGGGAACAAGTGGAACAAGTGGACCAAGTGGGAGGTGACGTCCATAAGTGACGGGGATTCTGTCAAATAGCAGATGGTGATGGGACTTCGGGACCAATAGATTTATGCCACACAATACAAGGGACCCGCCAGAGGGAGATGAACATTCTGGACCCCCCCCCTCTCAGTTAAAAGCATATCATCTAGGGGGGTCCGAAATCCATTTAGGGTCGTTGATCTACATGCCTGTTTCCTGGCCGTAGATCTTAGCGCACCTTTTATTACTCATTCTGGATCCCCCCCCCTCCATTAAAGGCAGAAAGGACGAGGGGGGTCCAGAATCCAATCTTGACTGTCGACTTAAGCACTCGTCCCTGGGCCGTCCAGATGCGTGAAAATGTTATCAACGATTCTGGACCCCCCCCCCCCTCGGCGAAAAGCAAAACGGTCGGGGGGGTCCAGAATGCTCTGTGCACCGTAGATCTGGGCACCGCGATCAGGACTGTCGGTATGTGCAGGGAGTATAAAGGGGAAGCGGAAAAGCACATGCGCTGGGAAAACTTAGGATAAATGAATTTTTATGGGTTTTCTCCAAACTTTCAAGTAGACACCACCATGGAGCTTCGACCAAATTATCTTTTAGGCATTTGAAACATGGTGAAACATTTTACATCAAGCTGGTTTTATTGGAATGAAACAATAAAGCAAATAGCCTATGCACTAACCTATCTTCCTTTGACAGTTAACCCAGATTAAACTGTTGGGTTAAGAATTTACTCTACCCTAGGGATATCTGACCAAGATTAGACAGTCTGGCCAGATTTATTCACTAATCTAACCTAGACACTTTGGCTAAGATTAAACTGTTTAGCCAAACCATTCACTACCCTATCAACACCAAATTTAAAAAGAACTTGGCCATGCTTGAAAGGTATGGACCAAGTTACTATTATTGCATGGGGATTTTATTTCAATTCTTTTATGCCCTCTTTTTATTTCTTTCTTTTTTCTTTTTCTTTTTCTTTTCTTTTTCTTTTTTCTTTTTTCTTTCTTTTTTCTTTTTCTTTTTTCTTTTTTCTTTTTTCTTTCTTTCTTTTCAAATTATTTGCAGAATGAAAAATCATTTGTCAACAAAAACACTAGAGACAGATAATACCCCAGTCACCAGTTGATTCCTATAACTTATAGGGTGATAATAGACTATTGGCCACCATAATCCTACACGCAATACCTTTTGTGTGGTAGCTTTGCCTGCATAGTGTCCTCCATCTACACCTTCATGAGCTTCTACTTAAATTATGGGTCGTTCATGTTCCAATACACACCTTCTCAAAATGTTATATGGGCCCATCTTGTATAAATGTCCTGCAATGAGTTGATAGTCTGCAACTTTGACTACCATATTTTTCTTATGCACAGTGCTAAATTCATGTGGCTCCACCCCTATACTTAAGTATTCAATAATATCCATGAAGTATTCATCAACTACTTGTACTGAAAAATAATTATACATCAGGGAAGTTGTCTTCCAAGTTAGTAGGTTCTTCTCCATTCGTTACCCTTGATAGGTGATCAGGTCCTTCATTCAACTTCCCTAGTTTGAATATCACTTTGAAATCAAATTCTTGGAATAATAATAGCCATCTACAGATCCTCCCCCCCCCCCAACATTGGCTTGTTGACTAGATATTTGAGGGAAAAATGGTCGTTGAACATTTTAAAGTGTTTACCTAGCAAATAGTTCCTAAATTTCTGAACTGCATATACCATGGCTAGGCCTTCTCTTTTTGTGGTGCTGTAATTCTACTCAGATTTTGAAAAATTTCTACTTGCAATGGATATAGGATGGTTTAAGTCCCCTACTCCTGGTTGTGCCAGAATTTCTCCAAGTGTTATGGTTGATGCATCTACATGCACATTAAATGTCTTTTCCCACTATGGAAATACTAATATAGGTGTTGTTACCATATTTTCCTTTAGAGTGCCCAATCCTTCCTGAAAGTGCTCATTCCACTGAAATATGGTGTCCTTCTTTAACAATTTTTCCATTGGTGAGGTAATTTGTGCATTCCCCTTTATAAATTTCCTGTAATATCCTATATGTCCCAGTGTGGCTCTTAACTGGCACACTGACTTTGGTGGTGGTAAATTCACAATGACTGCAATCTTAGTAGGGTCAACCAGTAAACCTTGTTTACACACTATATGTCCCAACAATATCCCAAAAGGTGTACCAAAGATACATTTCATGATGTTTAATGATATCTGACATTTCCCGCATCTTTCCAACATTAGTATTAACACTTCTACATGGTCCTTTAAAAGACTATATATAGTCTAGTCATCCAGATATAATTCTAGAAACTGATGTATGAATTCCTTAAAAGAAGCTATGACTACTCTTGAAAATATAGCTGGTGCATTCATCATCCCAAATGGCATGACTATATATTGGTAGGATCCCCATTCTCTATCAAAAGTAGTATTATACCTATCCTCTGTAGTTATTTTTTTCTAATGGTATCCTGAGAATCCATCTTTGGATGGATATTCTTCTCGGCCTCCCACATTCTCTAAGACCTAATCTATATAAGGGGTATGGAAAGGGTCATGTAAGAAAGCATAATTAATTTTTCTCATATCTACACAAATCCTTATCCCCCGTTGCTTATTTTCTTGGAATACCATGGAATTGATCCATTTATATTCCTCTACTGGTTCTATAATTCCAACTTCCAACATTCGGTCAATTTCTACTTTTACTTTCTCCGTATACACTGTATTTAGTCTGTAAAGTATTTTCCTAATTGGTCTAGCCTCATGTTTGAGGGGTATCTTCATCTCACCTAGCTCTTCTACTATGCCTTTCATCTCTATACATGTTATTGAGAATAGGTCACGATATTCATGCAATAACTCTGCTATTCTTTCTACTGTTTTTGCATCCCAATAGTCTCCAATACTTACGATTTTAGGATTTTCATTCGTGCCAATGTTGACTTTCTTAACTTTGATTGGTGCATCAAATAATTATGACTCTAGATATGCACCTTCCACCTCTCTTTCTCCCTCAATATTTATAATCTAAATGTTGTGAGGATCATCTTCATATAGTGCTTCCTCATCAACATGATAGCATGAGAGTAACTATTTAACTATCTGTATGTTATGTTGTTGATATTCTTTCATGATTTCAGCTATCATTCCATGTATCAACTTCAAAATTGACTCAATGTTGGGGTTCTCATGTTCAAATGAGAAGTTTACTACAAAATTATGTTGTAATCTTTTCCATTCTATAGTGCCTACGGGCATCTCCTGGTCTATATACTAGTTCCCTGGGATTCCTTCCAATGTATGGATAAAGTGATGAGGCCATTCCTCTGGTGGTGTCATTCTCCATTGTGTCCTACACTTCTCCAAGTGTTACACTAATGTTCCTTTCCCATCATACCTCTACATTTTATTTCTCCCTTGTTATGTGCCAAATCTAATGCGCAGTAGTCATTTACATTGATACCAGTCCTGAATTGTTTCTTTGTGTGCACCCCACCACCTTGTAGGTGTTTCCTTGAGTGAAATATATAGGACTAAGAGCCTCTAATTTTATAACACTTCATTTTCATAATTTTTCAAGAATTCCTCTAAGTCATTAATCCCATGAAAACTAGGAGGTTCTCTTATCTCTGTACCAATCCCTCTTACTGTGAGATCTATTTTTGCATGCCTCCTTATGGAAAATTCATGTAATCATTATTTCCAATTCTCCAAACCTGTGTCTAAGACAAAAGAACATGATGTAAGGCTTCTTTAACTGAGTACCCCATTTGCAGTTGGGTTAACATAATCCTCTTGTCGCATGATGGTTCTGTATAACTGGTTTATTTCTTCTAGATCCAAACAAGTGGCCTCTACAAACCTTTCTCCTTCTAAAGGATCCAATGGTGTAATGAATCTATATTCACCTGATTGAGAATTCATTTTTCTTATCTTCAGGTTGATTATAGCCTATTTATCGAATTCAAATCTGCCATAGTGCGCACTCCATCCAAAATATGCCATAGTTTGCACTACATCCAAATCTATTATTACCCCTTTAAGTCTTCCAATAGGTAACACTTTGTGTTGATTTTCTAGTTTCAAATGGACAAGTGAATAACCTAGGGTAGGATCCCCCATACACTGCCATGTATTCTTAGGTAAGACATTTACTTTAGAGCCTAAATCTAGTATAACATCACCCATGTTGAAATCCCCAATGTTGGCACTCAGTCTAAATTCTCTGCTTTTCCTTCTTCTTGTATGGAGATGATTGATTGTTTTCTGCTCTAACATCCATTCTACCTCAGTGTTACATATTTATGGAATATTTTGTAAGACCTTAACAGATGATGGGTCATTCAATAACTTAACACAGGATTGCAGAAAAGTCTTTATGGTACTTACTTTCTCTAGAGGTTGTTCTTTATTGGTATGGTCCATTGAGAATTGCATCCCATATATTGGTGGGTTCTGATTTTGTTGCGTGACTAATGTACATGCAAAACTATGCTTTAGACATTCCTATCTAGCCTCCTTAAATGTTTCCTTTTCTTTCTGTGAGTCAAACTGCTTCTGTGGATTAGTATTATTGTTAACCCATTGGTGTTGCGTTAGATATTGTTTTGCTGCATCAGTTCCTTTCTTGGTTCCTCCTCGAGTGACTATATTTATTTTTCTCTCATCATCCTTGGTTTCTGTAGAAATCCATTCAAAATTCTAGTTTTTTTGGTTCCTTTTTTCCTTGATCTTCCCCAAGAGTGTTGGGAATTCTTCGATGTCATGGTATGTTGCACAACATTACATACATGTCGCTTGTGGGAGTGGAAAATCCCTTGCATAATTTCCTAGTTGCTGGAAATTGTGGCACACTACTAGTCCTCTCCCTAGTCCAAATCCTCCTCTTCCTCGTCCTCCACCTCTATATCCAACTTGATCTCCCCGTGGTGCATTTACTGAGGTACCTGGTTATACTACGTGAGGTTATATTATGGTTGTGCATTATTATACTGCGGTTGCACATTGTTGTATGGTGGTGGTACCTGGTTGAAATAAGGTGCAACTTGTATTGTCATCATTTATGATTGCACCCTATAAGTATCTGAAGTTATTTATCTCATCAGTTCCATCATTCTACAATCCTTATCATCATGACCCACTGACTTGAAAAAATTTCAATATGAACTTTTGGCTACTGTCTTATATTTCTGCATCATTGGACAATGATATGGATCATTCCCATGCATTTGAAAAATATCTCACCATGGTCCTCCTATTGGAAATGGGTTTGGCACCCCTGTCTCCATGAAAGTTGGACATTCATTCTTATGATGTCCTTTTTTTTTGCACAGGGTACACCAAACAACTTCTATTTTCTCTTTACCCTTATTCTGGTTAAGTTGAAATGTTAGATTCTTCAAATCCTCCTTCATTTCCTCTATTGCTAGATCTGTCTATTGATATTGGTTCTCTTCCATTTGTAAGGATTCATGCAAAGCCTTTGCCTGAGTTTGGAAATTTTGTTGTCTTAATGGGTATTTAAAATGTGGTAACAGTGAGTTCACAAATAAATTCCTATGTTTCATGTCAGTAATTGCATATTTCAACTTTCCTTTTAGACATTTAAAACTATGATCAATCTCCCAAACAAACTCACCTTGTTTTTTAATGATTTCAATCATTTCATTCATGTATTGGTCTTCTGAAATTCATCTACCAGTAGTTTTTTCACATCTGCAATATTCTTTGGTATTCCTTGTGGACTATTTACATCTAGGCTCTTATACCAGTCCTGTGTGCGTTATCTTAGTGTGATAGATAATTACTTGAGATTTGTATCCTCATCTATGATCTTATTTTCTTCCTAGATATTCTCACAGATGAATAAGTTCTTTTAAGGGTCCTATGATGCCTCTCCCCAAAATTATGGTAATCTGATTGTGGGATCATGTCCTTCCATTTTGAATTATGTTGAACTACTGCCTCCATGCAGTGTATATAATTGATTTTTACTTCTTGAAATGGCTTCCCCATTTGATGCTCCTTGATTGGATGCATGTATTTTTGTTTTTCTTCCACTAAAATTTGGTTGTCTAAACGTTGGTGTTCTTTATGATGTATTAGTCACACATGGGGTTGTAAGTTCCACACTAACGTTGATCTGGATTGGAGTTTATCCTTCTATCCCTAACCTTGGACCTCATGTTTTCCTTTCATATGTTGCACACAGTATTTCCTCAATCTTCTCCACAACCCAAATATCCTCTACCTCTTCTTCATCGCTTTCCAATCCCTCTCTATCAACTATTGATCTCTTCCTGTTATTCATTTTATATTGGTAGTGTATTCCACTATGCGTCTTTCCATCCTTTTCCATTATCTAATGTATATGGTATTCTTACATAATGATTGGGTCCATGGCCTTTTTCTTATTTTCTTTATCCATATCCTTTTCCATATCTCAACCTCCTGTCAGTGCTTCCCCCCTTCCCCCATGAACGCAGGGAAGTTTAGTTGTCTGATTTCATGGTAATCACATCATTTTCATACAATAAAATATTGATTGAAGTATATAGAGATATGATGTACCTACATTTGGGTCCCTTTATAAAATATTTCTCTGCTACTATGTAGGACTTCACAGTATCTACTAGAAATTCAGTGATAAACCCTGCAACAATACTGTCTAACCCGAAATCTGTTGCGCATGTAAATTTGTTATTAACTTTCTCTAATTGCCCAATATCCACATGATTCCACTCTAGTTTTCCAATTCAATTTGTAGGGTGGTTGTATTTTAACCTCAATACCCACTCCTATAAAAAATGAGGGAAATCACAGAAAAATACCTCATTCAAGTCGCTAAACACATATTTGTCGAGATACTTGCGCGGTGTTAAGTTAGGGTTTCTTTTGTCCTTCTACGCAAACTCAAGTTCCTTTGTTTCCAACCATCTTCCAATATTTTCCTTTGTTGGATTCCATGGCCTGAACATTCCCTTATATACTTTCATTCTCCACATGTTTCTTCCATGGATCCCATCCACTCAGTCTTGTGCAGTTCCATCCAGCAACAAAACCATTTGTTGGTTGTTCTTTCTCTTGTTCTTGGGCTGAACCAGGTTTAGATCTCAACAGGTTTCCAAAAAAAACCCCCAAAACTATCGACCTTCCTGCTAAACCAAAAGGCAACGCTAAGAACAGGGTTAACAACACATTCTAATCCAATATATCTTTAATGGGTGACTGCAATGCTCAAGTGTTTGCAGTCTAGGAATGAGTGGGGATCTATGATTGTGTTCTTTCTTCCTTATGCATTATCCTTGTTAATTATTCAAGTACTTCTATGATTTATTCATTTTTAAACCTATGCATGTATGTTGATAATTCTAGTTAAACCATTCATTCATAAGTTAATGATCAACAAAAAGTAAACATTCATTAACAATCAAACATAACACAATGTTTATTGTGGTTCACCCCCTCCTAGGGCTACGTCTACAAAGATATAACTCTCTTCTCTTTTATTTATTATGCTACAAAATATTGCACTGTGTGCATTAAATCATAAGTAATACAATCAGAATGAGGGTAAGAACCCTCTGTGAGGCAGACTACATCACACCAAGCTCCTCATCCTATGACCTAACCCTTAACACTAGATTATTTGACTCTTCTACAAGACTTATTACACAACAATCCCAAAAAATCATGATAATCAACTCTCTCTATTATGATATGATATCTCTCTATCTCACCCACATATACACACATCTCCCTTTTACCTAGCCCTCCTTAGTCCTTATTTATACTATTTTATAGGCTTATAGTCATTACAATATTTCCAAAAACCCTATCCCTATTATGGTTAGGCATGTCTTCCTATGCGCCACATTGCTTTTCCTTCTTTTTCTTCTTGCTTCTTTCTTTCCACATGTTGCTTTCACTCCAAAATTATGTCTTTCTCAAAACAAATATTTCTCCAAAAATAGGCCTACGCCCATTATACACTTCCTTCTCAAAATAGGCCTTCTCCAAACACCATTCAATCCCTTCATTCTTGTTGGTCCACATAGGTCAGTATGTACAATCTCCAATGATTTTGTCATGGAGTACTCTTTTGATTTGAACTTGGTCCTGGTATGTTTTCCCTATAGAGAGTTCTTACATAGAGTATTTGTTGGATTTGAAATCTCAATAATTTCTCTTACTGCTTACTTTTTGTTGATTTTGACAAGATTATCAAAGTTCATGTGACCCATTCTTTTGTGCCAAAGCCAACTTTCATTTTCTTTTTCTAAGAAACATCTTTCCTTTCCAATTTCATTCAGTACATATATGTTTTTTTGGGTTCTTATAGTTGTAGCCACCAACTTGGTCGATCCTTCTTTCCTTATCTCACACTTTTTAGAGTCAACCAGTTAAAAGATTGTGCTTCATATATTCAACTAGTATAATATTTTCTACCTTGGCACCTTTGATTCCAATCTTGATTGTGCCTCATCCTATAATTTTGGTTGAGTTTTCATTGTCAATTGAAATGAATCCATCTCATGCCTTCTTTAGAGTTAGAAACTTGTACTTGTCACCTATCATATGATTTGAAAAACCACTGTCAACATATCACCCATCTTTCTTGTGTTGATCTTGTAGAAAAATCAAGCATTCTTTAGTGTTGAATTGATCCTAATTCCTTCTCCATATCCATTTTGGTTTCTTTTTATCACTGTTGATATTCTTCTTTTGTTCTCTTGGAGGAATAGTCAATCTACAATATTTTTCCATGTGTCCAAAATTGTTTCATTTGTAGCACTCTACTTCATTACTCAATGATCCAAAATTGTTTTAGTTTATGTTTTTTGTTTCATGAGGCCTTCATGGATAACTATTAATTGAGTAGCCTTCATATTTGTTTATGTTCTTTGGATAGGCTCTACAGTTTATATCTTTGTGCCCAAAATTGTTACATGAATAACAAAAACCACGAAAAATAGTTTGGTACCTGGGGGTGAAAGATCTTTTGAATGGTGTTTCTCTTCTGAATTCTTCTTCTTCTTCTTGACATCTTTCTATTGTTGGCTACTGCTGATTTTGAATTCTAAATATTCTAGGTGGTGTGGTTTATCTATGATCTTCTTATTGGATCTTCTTTCTGTTGGAGTCGGAGGTCACTCCTGGATTGCTTGCAGGAGCAGAGCCTGACGCCCATCAGTTTAATGTCATGGTTTGTTTAAAGGGTGATCAAACGGAAGGAAACTCAGAACAGTATCGTCCCAACTTAGAAACTAGACTAGGCATGCATGAACGAGTGAGGTCTTGATAAACTCCAAACAGTGAGTCGTAGTAAAAGGGTGAGTAGGCGGAAGACTTTCGTAAGAAGAGTGCAAAGGTCTATCACAGACATCAAGTTTGTAACAGACTGGAGGAGAAAGCATTCAAACACAAAGTCACTTTATATTCAAACATAGAAAACCAGAGAATACAAATATGTCACGACAAATCCTTTATCATAACATAACTGTAACAATCCACGTGAATCATTCAACTATGAACTCTCCGGCATGAGATGAAAGATAGATGGAAAAGGGAGAACTGTTTGTTATAAACCAAGAAGTCTCAAACACAGAGGCATAACCAGGAAACCAGAGTATTTGCTGAAACTTTACAGTCAGGATCTTAGCTCTACCATCGATCCCTACAAAAATGGCAAAAATGCCTACATATACTCAAAACAACACAACAGCGGAACCAAGAAACTGCATTGAAAGCTTTGCATCTGCATGGCTTCTGACACTCTGCAGCCGCAATCTTTGAATAGTCATGCAACTTATGGTAGACGTGATCGATCTTCTAACAGTTTATTTGGCGAATCGACGTGCCTTTAATCTAATGCAGGACTTTCCCATTATGGCGGAGACGATGTCTAACCACCACCAACCACTTCCATAACTGCTTCTTGGGATTGAGAATGGCCTGGCCAACTCAGCACTTCGCTATATGGAAGACTCCTCACGCTACCACCTGGAATAACTGAATGGCTCGAAGGACGGGCATGGAGGCTACAGTAGAGGAAGACGGGGGCTCGACAACAGAGTGACGGGGCTACAACCGCGAGGGTGGAGCAAGAAACGATGAGGTGAGAGAAAGTTGGACGGGGATGACATGTGGAAAAAGGGGCTTAATGGAGTAGCAGGACACATGGAAGGTGGTGAGTGGACAATGAGACGGAGGATAAGCCACCTGGACGAGAGTGGGGAGGCAGATGGATGACACATGGAGGCAGAAGAAAGGTGGAAAAAGTGGATGACATGACGGGAAGAGGGCCCACATTAGGCTAAGCATAGCGCAGCTAAAAAGGGCGAGACTATTAAAGCACCGTTGATCCGAGCGCACCGATATAGGCCGTCGGAAAGGTGCATATGTGATTCCGTACCCCCCCCCCTCCACTTAAAGGTAGAAAGGCAGGGGAGGGGGGGGG
>ML789403.1:462263-488126 GCA_009831015.1 Picea engelmannii
GGAAGTATCGCCAGCTCTTTCGGGATATGCCCCCTCTACCCCTCATTATAACCAATTACTTCATCCTTCACTAGTGTCTCTTCCGGTGACTTCAGACCCCACTATTGAGTACTATTGGAAGGTCCAGTGCTATTTGAGAGGAATGATGTTACGTCTTCTAGGACATGAGCATTTGCTTTCTTTTGATTCCCCCACGCGGAAAAAACCCACTTACCCAAATATATGTTTCTTTCTCATGTTATGTATGATGCACATCTGAGTACAGTTTGATTTGGATATATATATTGTGTAAACATTCAACGCAAAGGATTTTTGCTTCTATATTTCTCTCATCACTTGTTGCACACATTCACACAACTAGCCTGACATCATAGGGGAACCACATAACCCCCATCGTTCACGACGCTTGCTCAACCTTCCTCCTATATTAGGGGGAGTATCTGGGCGTACCTGCTCAACGATACCTCCTTCACACACTCCTATGAGTGCTACCATCTTGGGATCAGCTTTGCTTGGTTCTACATTACTTAGGTCAAATTCCCAAAGTCATCCATTCACTCTCTCTCCTTTTCACGGAGGCGGGGGACCCACTTCCTCTCAAGGAGGGAGTACCAACCCACCTAGTCCCCATCAAGGGTCAGGTTCACAACACAACATGGCTGGAGCTAACCCTCCCCCACCACTACAGATGCCATACTTGGCCTCTCTCAACATACCGGATCTCACCAAGCTCACAAATGATCCTATATTGCATGACACCACATGGCCTACAATGCCAACCAAACTTCCATCAGACATACCAAAGTTTGAAGGAAAGGTAGGGGATGACCCCGCCAACCATGTTATGACCTTTCATCTATGGTGTTCTTCCAATAGAATCATGGACGATTCCTTCAGACTACGATTATTCCAACGCACACTTACTGGCCCATCAACCAAATGGTATGTCGAAGAAAAATCGGGGTCCCATACGAACTTTGAGTCATTGGCCAAAGCCTTCTTAATATTTTTCCAATTAACCATCCACCACGACAATGTTCTAGAACTACTATCTAAATTCAAACAGACTTCAGCCACCCACATCGCTGACCACATTCATGAGTGGCATAGGCAACGTAGTTTGTGTAAAGCAAAAACCACCAAGCAATAGTGTCTCGACTGGTTTCTTAGATCACTTGTCGCTCTCCTTGGAAAGGATGTCACTTCCACCTTCCCTCAATCTGAAGAGGAAGCCATCAGTAAGGCCCAACAGTATGACCTCATCTACGCACAATCAGGATACTTATACATAGTACTTCCTGATCTTCCCAAACCTACGCCATTTGGCCAAGACAAACCTGGGATGTCTCATTCAGCAGACAGACTAATAGGTGCCACCACACACCATGGTCCACAACCCCAATCACCACCGATGTATGGAACACCTCAGTACCCACCAGTATATGGGGGCACTCCTTATTACCCCCCTCCCACGTATCAATAGCCATACCCTGTTGCTATACCTCCACCCAGCAGTGGACCACCGACGACACCTCCCATACATCCACCTATTCCCACAAGCAGTGGTACTCCCTCAACAGCAGCTTATAGTACTAGTGAAAGCACTACGCCTCCCTATGTACCTTATGGATCGGTACCACCACAAAATCCATACTTCCCCTTTCCTGGTCCTCCACAACCCATGGCTCCCCCACATCCAAATGCGGGGGTAAATTTTGTTCAACCTTCCGCCGCTCAACAATACCAAAATTTTGAACAATTGAATGCAACCAACCCAACTCATCCATCGAACAATACCAGGAAGAAAGGAAAGAATAGGAATAACAACAACCCTGGTCAAGGCAGGAATCAACCACCACAACACCAACACACTGGGGGCAACCAGAACCAAGGGAACCAAAACCCCCAAGGGGGAAATAACAACAAACACCAAGGTCGGAATACTATTAAAACCATCCACCCTTGTGCTCTTTGTGGCATGTTTGGTCATTACACTCACCATTGCCCCTAGATCGCTGATTTCAAATGGTTGAAAGACTCAGGTAGTCTTCCCCCTACCCCTGCACAAACTACCCCTCAGCAGGCACCACAATAGTATGTGCAACAACCCCCTCCCGTCGTACTGCAAAATCCTATTCCACATCAAGGCGTGGTAAACACCCAACAGGATGCACAACGTTCCCCACCTCAGGTAGGACAATACCACAACCCTAACAATCCAGCAAAGCGTACCATTCTCCTCACCAGTGAGGAAGAAATCCTTCTGCAAACGCGGAATCGTTAGTATCCAGCTGAGTCTACTTCTATCTCTCCAGAGACAAACCCTACACCAACGACACCCCCGTTAGTAATCCCTCTCCCTTCTGTTGAACCACCATTACGCATCCCTCGCATCCCTTTGCGCAGGAATGTTCACAACCCACAGGCTAGGGAAGCTCACAATTATAGCTTGGTAGATGACTTAGTTCAATCCCCGGCTGCCATGTCAGTCTTGGAAGTCCTCCAGACTTGTCCTACACAACGGAAATAACTTCTTTCCGCCTTGGGGGCATTCGACCCTGTCGATACTCAACTCATCACCTTTGACCTTGATAGTTGCGAACCTCGCCTTCCCACCGCAGTCACTATTCAAGTACCAGTAAAAATACGGAACATCACCGTCCATCAGTGTATCATCAATGAAGGAGAATCTACATGCATCATGTCCAAAATAGTATGGCAGAAACTTGGCTCCCCAAAACTCATATCATCTGCCATCACATTACGAGCCTATGACGGATGACCATCATCTCTTGAAGGGCTCTTCCAAAATGTCCTCGTCGAACTCGGAGGCAAAACTATCCTCATTGACATCGAAGTTATCGACGCACACCTCGATTACAATATCTTGTTCAGACGTAGCTACATGTACGCTATGAAAGCAGTGGCATCTTCCGTCTTTCGGACAATCATGTTTCCCCACAACTGAAAGATTGTAACCATTGACCAAGTCTCACATTATGAGCCAAACCCCTCTGCCAATATCGATAACATTCTTCCCCTCATCCACACCAACCAAGACGTATATCCACTCGTAGAGATGGGTCCTGGAATTTTCAAAGATCCATCCTTATTAGGGACATACCATGGAGCACCACCACTCCTTCCCCCTAGTCAAGTATGCATCGTTTCATCTAACAAAACTCACACGGAGGATGCTCGTCCTCCTCAGGAGGCTTCAATCATTCTTGACGTCTCGGTAGTCGCAGAACCACTCCAAGTGGAGCCTCCTACGCACTCATCGACCTCACCAGCCCACGAATCCACATCCACTCAGGGGAATAATCCCGTTTTGGAAAGACTCCCCCAACACCTCACCCAAATTCCCTTCTTTTACCCTCCACCAGGTATCGAAGCTTTTCAGGTAGCTGTAATGCTCACACTACCTAATATGGTGTTAGCAATCCCGGTTTGGTATTTACACCCACCAGAGATGGTCCCTCGACCACAGGAAGGACTTCCCATGACAGTTCCCATTCTTACCCCCGTTCCCCCCGTTCCCCCCCCACTCACTAACCCCCATGCTACAGCTGGGGGCAGGAGGAAGAAGAAGGAGCCCACCGCTCCCCTTCCCCCATGCATCCCACCACCTTGCGCACTATGTGAGAAAGAGGGCCACCAAACCAACAATTGCCCATCACTACCTGAATTATGAAATTTGATTCCCCCCAATCCCACTCCACCAACACCCATCACTACTGCAAGTACCACTACCACCAACCCTTCCAGTAGTAAAGGGTTGAGGACCAAATTTGCGTGTGATATATGTTCCAAATATGGCCATTACACTCACCATTGCCTAGCACTGCCACGCTTTTGGCAGACATTAGCGGTTGTACGCCAGAACTTACAGAACAATCCCCGCCCTGCTACGCCCTCTTCAACAAATATCACTGACATTCGCTATGTCACTACTTCAGTTAATGAACGTATGAGATTCCCTTGCTCTCTCTGCGATTCACTAGCTCATTTTACATACCAATGTCCCATGATCCTTGCCTATAGGCAACATCAAGTGGCCCTGCGTCACCAACCCACAGAGGCGACCATTAACCTTACTTCACCACTCGGAGATCGTCATGTCATTTCTCCAGAACCCGAGGCACTCCCAACGCCTCCATGGTTCTTAAATGACGTCTCTGAGGATTTACCCCACAATCCTCCCAACTCTCCTGTTCATACAGAGACCCTCCACCCAACCACCATGGGGACCCCTCAGTACTTCAATATATGGTTCATGTCGAGTGAACCCTCACCCTCTACCCACACTACTCCCCTTGTTTCTTCCCCAGGGGGCAATCACACTAACACTGAGATCACTCCTCATGACCCCTTGTATTCCCACCATTTCCTATGCGACGAGGAAATACTTGAAGAGCTCAACCGCCCAGATTCTCCCTAGGATGCGCTACATCATCGTGCCCTCTTCTCTCCACAGGAGGCCCTCATGCCTCCTCACCAAAACCCCATTTACACGGTCGAAACCAAGGATTTTATCCCACCAGGGACTATCAATTGGTTCAACAATCCCATTCCTGCCCCTGACACTTTTGAAGAAGGTAATATGGCCAACATCTCCCCCACCATCAAAATCGACATTTCCATGAAAAATGGCGTCGTCGAAGAAATCATCACTGGAGCTGCTTGCACTCCTCAGGAAATTGCCGCATACAAAGCCCTCTTCCAAGAATACAGGGATATCTTCGCTTGGTCATACACAGAGATGCCTGGCCTCGATCCATCTATTGTCGAGCATCGCATTGACACCTGGCCTAACATCACACCCGTTCGCCAAAAACAACGACCGCTACACCCATCCAAGGCCGCGGCTATCAAAGCTGAAATTGACAAATTACGTACAGCCGGGTTTATTTACCCCATCACTTACACTTCATGGGTTTCCAACTCTGTACCTATCGACAAGAAACAGGGCACTATCCACGTCTGCATAGACTTTCGCGATCTCAATAATGCATGTCCCAAAGACAACTTTCCAATGCCCTTCATCGATCAGGTTATCGATGACTGCGCCGGACACGAGGCTCTCTCCTTCATGGATGGATTCTCTGGTTAGAACCAAATTCAAATCCATCCAGCCGATCAGTATAAAACCTCATTCATTACCCCCTGGGGTACTTTCGCATATCGTGTCATGCCTTTCGGCTTAAAAAATTCCGACGCAACTTTCCAGCGAGCGATGACATACATATTTCACGATCTGGCTAAAATCATCCTCGCCTACTTGGACGACCTCACGGCTTGATCTAAGAAACACACCCAACATCTCGATGATTTACGAATCATGTTTCAATGGTGCCGCCAGTACAACATCCGCTTGAATCCCCTCAAATGTGTGTTCTACGTCACCATAGGGCGCCTCCTTAGTTTTATCGTTTCACAAAGCGGCATCACCGTAGACCCCCTCAAAGTCAAAGCCATCACTGAAATTCCACCTCCACGGAGTTTACCACAGCTTCAGAGTCTACAAGGCAAAGCCAACTTTCTTAAATGCTTTGTTCCTGATTATGCTATACACGCACATGGTTTCCTTCGCTTACTACGTCATGACATCCCTTTTCATTGGGACAACTATGCCCAACAGTCGTTTGACAATATCAAAGCAGCACTTTCCAATGCACCTTTGATTAGTGCACCTGACTACAGTCGCGACTACATCCTCTATGTATCAGCATCAACTGTATCAGTAGCCGGCATTCTCGTCCAGCTCGGAGACGACAATCGTGAACACGTCATTTACTATGTTAGTAAGAACCTCTCTGGGCCTCCCCTGAAGTATAAACATGAAGAGAAACTTGCTCTTGCAGTTGTCCTTGCAGTTCAGAAACTGCGCCACTACATTCTGCTTCGCACCACCAAGGTCGTCGCAGATTCCAACCCTATGCAATACTTTCTTAGCCGTCGCCAAGTTAACAACAAATTCGCTCAATGGATCATTATCCTTCAGGAATACGACCTCAATTTTTCAACACCTAAGAGTAAGAAGGCCCTGGTTCTCACCGAACTTGTCACGGCCCTTCCCTCTGACACACCTAGTGCCCCCGTCAACACTGACTTTCCTGATGAACATCTCTTTTACATCGCTTCTGATGATCCTTGGTACGGAGACCTTCTCGTCTACCTACGAACTCAAAATTTTGGTAACCACCTATCATGAGATGATCGTCGGCGCATTCGCCATCAAGCCCCCCGCTATCTCCTCATCGGCAACATCCTATATCGACGGGGCGTCGACACCATTCTTCGTCGCTGCCTGACTATTGACGAGGCCGACAGAGTCTTAAATGACTGCCACAACAGCGCATGTGGGGGCCATCTTTCCAGTATCTCCACCGCACAAAAGATTATCCGGGCCGGTTACTTTTGGCCTACCTTGTTTCATGATTGCATTCATGCCATGAAAAAATGTGAGCAATGTCAGCTCTATGCCAACAAATCCCGATCTCCCCCCGCTCTTCTTCACCCTGTCATTACTGCAGGCCCCTTTTGTAAATGGGGCATCGACTTTATGACTTGTAATCCCCCCTCTAGCAATGGTCACAAATACATTGTCATCGCTGTCAATTACTTCACCAAATGGTCTGAAGCTATGCCCACCTTCAACAACACCGCTGACACTGCAGCGCGTTTTTTCTTCAATCATGTCATATCCAGGTTTGAAGTACCACTCCAACTTGTTTCCAACCACAGGAAACACTTCGAGAATGAGATCTTCGTCGAACTCTCCTCTCGGTTAGGCTTCTCTCACGAGTTTGCCTCCCCTTACTACCCTCAGTCAAACGGACAGGTCGAGGCAGTCAACAAAGTCCTCAAGACCATGTTACAGTGCACGGTGAATAAACATAAAACCAATTGGCATCACATGTTATTTTTCGTGCTATGGGCTTATCGGACGGCAGTAAAAACTTCCACGGGTTTCACGCCATTCCATTTAGTCCATGGGGTTGAGGCAACTCTTCCCATCGAGTGCGAAATACCCACCTTACGCACTGCAATTGAGCTATTACCTGACACTACTCCAATGGAGCAGCAATTTCTGAACTTGGAGTCACTGGATGAAGATCGCCAATCTTCATTACAGAACAACGAGGCAGCTAAAAAATGATCCAAAGCTACCTTTGATCGCCACGTCAACCTTCGATCATTTCGCGAAGGCGACCTTGTCCTAGCCTATGATATTGCTCATGATACCTTTGGCCACGACAAATTAGAATCACTTTGGCATGGCCCTTACATCATCCAACGTTGTCTCACCAAAGGTGCATACATCCTGGCCTCCCCCAAAGGCCTCTCACTGAAGGAACCCATCAATGGGTTATACCTCAAGAAATTTTATGCTTAGAAGTAGTCATGCTACTTTAGGTTTCTTTTTCTTGTTTAGTGTTTTTAATCTTTTTTTCCTACCCTCTCATCTAAAACTATCCCTTGTGCTATTGACATATGCTTCCTCCACCAGCCTACCACATTGGTTACGCCGATGGCGCCAGCCGTTGGACACAAAATCTCGCTTCAGCTGCTTGGGATCTTTACACTCCCTCACATGAAATGCTACATTCAAGTGGCATATGTTTGGGACCAGCAACCAACAACCAAGCCGAATACACTGCTGTCATTGGCCTCTTGACCGATGCCTAGCACCATCATATTCGTCACCTTAACGTCTTCCTCGACTCTCAACTAGTCGTGCTCCAGCTCAACAATGTATACTGTGTACGTGATCCATGCCTCTTTCGCAAATACTTGCAGGTTAGACTGTTATCTCGACATTTTGATTCCATTACATTTACACATATTCCAATACAATTGAATCAAACAACAGATGAAATACCTAACATGGTGTTAGATTGGCATATATCACATCAAGCTACACATACATAAACATCTCATACATCCTGTCACAGCATATAGATAGAATAAACATCATCATTATCAACAAAAAACATATGTAAACAACACCAGGATCTCAAAAAGATGTATACTCATATATATATATCGAGGCCTATCAGGCCATCCGACTGTTTACATACAAAAAATACATATGCCCGTAGGCCAGTGCCACACCTCGGTACAAAATCGGCTCACCAGCCTATACAATCAAAAATATCTACATGATACAATCAGGGTGCCTCTATCGCACCCCAGTTGCCCCTCCCTCAGGAGGCGGTGGTGGTCCACCCCCACTTGCCCCAGGCGGTGGTGGTGGAACACCTGCAAGACCCTCCTGCCCCGGCGGCAGGCGTCCACTAGTCATGGAAACAAGCACAGCTGCTCGTCGCACGATCAACCGCCATGGTGGCGGTAACCCTATGCACTGCTCCAGGAACCCCTCGTCCTAGATACAGATCCACATGCCCTTAGGCACGCCCTGTAACACCGTCTCCAGACGACGGCGTATATCATCAAAATCACCTCCGGCCACCGCTGAAGGAGCGTGTGATGGCCCCGCACCAGGGTCATCAAATCGGCACCTCCTTGCCGGTCTCTTGGGCTCTACAGGTCGCCCTGCAGCCTCATCCCGTCACCACCTCTCTCCACGTGGAGGTCTCTTCGGCTCTCGCTGAACCGACGCTCTATACAACTCCACCTCGCGCCCGCGAGGTGCCAAATCTACATATGCACAAAGAAAAAAACAACAAATCGTATCAGTATCTATACATCATACATATGAACTAATGTATCAAAATCTAACATCAATCAAGACATACAATTACACAACATACCTTGATGGTCGAAAACCTCCCCAGGAGGCAACACGATGTCTGGGTCCCCCCGGAAGTCCACCCCAGCATAGGGGTATTGAAGTATGACCTGCGGCATCTTCCGCCATATCTGCGCCGCCTTCACCACCACCGTGATGAACCAAAATCTGAGACCATTGCCTCAGTCGAGGCTCTCGCGCCCCAGCTGCCTCTAGAAGAACCCGTGGGCGCAGCATCGGCACCCTCTCCAGAAACTAGGCTACCAGGATAGAGCCAAATGCAAACTCCCCGGTACCTGTGGACCGACAATGGTCCAGCTGCGCGATCATCTGCGCATGCAGTGTCAAACCCTAGGAGAACCGCTCATGGCCCACCACCACCCTCTCCATCACTAGCATCTCGCCACCACTGATCCGGCGGGTCGCCAGTGACCCATACACCCGAACAATCATCGCTGCTACGCAACGATGCAATAGGGAATCTATACCACTAATACTCACTACAGTCCTAGACATGTAGTGCTTACCTGAGCAATATCGCTCGACGACATCCCGCAGATGAGTGTCCCTCGGCAGCACAGGCTCTGACGGTAGCGGTGTTCCCCGAAAGGGGAGCCTAGTCAAAAAATAGATATCATCCACCGCAGTGAAGGGGATCTGCTCTCCTCGCACGAGGAAGCAGTGCAGGTCTGGACGCCACATATGGAGCAAGAACTGCAGCAAGTACTCATGTGCTCGTATCAACGGGCACTCAAAGAACTTTAGCAACCCACTGGTTGCTAAAGCCGCTCGAACCGCAGGCCCTGCATTGGCCACAACATCTCGCAACTGTGACCAGTCTCGCTCATGCCATCGGACGTCCATAATCACTGCTAGCCACCTTCACACAACACAGAGTCCTATATCATCTTATGCAACCATCCAATGCATAAAAAAGACTCATTTTTTACCCCGTAAAACTTGCCTCAAAGGCGCGTTTTCTTTACCCACAGGCGCGCACATATGCGCGCCTGTTCACTACACAGGCGTGCATATCTGTGCGCCTGTTGATTTAACAGGCGTGCTCGCAAGCGCGCTTGTTCATTACACAGGCGCGCTCGCAAGAACTCCTCTTCATTACACAGGCGCGCTCTTGAGCGCGCCTATCCAAATTACAGTCGTGCACTAGTGCGCGACTGTCCACCCCACAGGCGCGCCTCTCTGGGGTGCCTTAAATTTCTACTCACGCGCACCAATGCGCGTCAACTCTGTGGATAGACGCGCATGTATGCGTGCCTTCCACTAAATCGCCTGCACATGCGGGCCCACATCCTAAGAAAAAACCCCTTAAAACCCCCTGAACGACCCCCCGTACCTACCCTACCCAAAAATTAGAAACCTATTTCTATGCAGGATGATCAGACCACTAACCTGAAGCTCGCACATTGTCAATCGGCTACCTCATACCCCCCGAATCACCAAATCTCCTCTGAAAACTGCTCGTCCAGTCACTATTACAGCAGGTACAAATGAGGTGGCAATATGGGCCCTACAGCTATATATAGGCCTTTTTCCAAACTTCCACTCACCATTCCAGGAGCCCAAAGTGTTCGTTTTTCAAACCGTCTTCAGCCACGGGATCAGCGTCCCATCACCTACATTTCAGCAGTCCCTGGGTCACTTTTCATCATGAGCCCCTGGGGTGTCCTTTTTTCATATCATGGTCAGGTACACACGTGCATAGTCACATTTGTCAAATACAAGCTCATATCTTTGATACTCTTCAGATATTGTTCACTTTAGGTATTTGGTTGTTATGTGTGCAGGTACTTGCTCATCGGTCATCGACATCATCCCTTCAAGTATATATTCAGCACTGGCATGTAGTCTATCCCACTGTATTGCATTTACATTTCCAGTCACACCCTCTGATATTGGCCTTTAGGATCCTCATTCCCGGCTCTGCAGTACCCACACCTCCATTTTGCATCTTCGGTACGGTAACACGGTAGCATTCTCACCCACATGAGTTGTCCCATTCCTAGCACCCTTTGGCACTTTTGACACTCATGTTATTTTTCATCTCCCTTTAGGGATGGAAGTCTCTATAGTCTTTCATCATGTCGTGAATCAACCACATACTCTTTCTCTTCATTTTGCTAGCTTTCCCATATGGACTCCTGGATTATCTCTTTATGGTTCTATTTTTTACCTGCACCTCCGCAGGATCATGAGCCCTTCATTTCATCCACACTCAGTTTGCCCATCTGTGAACCTACCCTCATTTCACCTACCTCATACAAAAACTCACCAATGGGGCCCCCACCCTTCATCAGTTTCCCAAGACAATTCTCCCCCCCTGGGGCACGCATTTCACACTGGGGCACCTGTTTCTGTATTTGTACTTTTTTCCCCAAAATTATTTATTATTTATTGTACAAACACCTTTATTTCCAGTCATTACATTCTTTGTCGTCACCATTAGCGACTTGCTTTCTCTTGGCCACACGCAACCCATGTCACCCTTGGTTGGAGCATTACTTATCATTTACCCTTGCCGACATCGTCCATATCTTCAGAGTACTCCACAGGTTAGTTACCTCTACCCTCTAAATTTGTTCACCTTGTCCCGCCTCTGGCACAACTTAGCACTGGTCTTGTCATCCCCCTGACACTCGACCTTGTTACATGGTTGCGGCCACTGTTTTTCTCATACATCCTCCAGCCAAGGGCAGTCTTGAGTCATCCCACTCCTCGACTTCGTCCATGTACCTTTGCCACTTCCTCACCTCAGTAGATTCCATGGAGCCCTTTTCTCCTGGGAGTCGCGTCCCCCTTTTGTCGACATCAGCACACTTTTCCAGAAGGGTGACAGTATCTTGATTCTCATTCTCTATTTTAATGAGAGATCTTGGACGGCACAGGGTGAAACAGCATTGCTCCCTGCTGTCGTTGGCCCCCATAACATTCGACGCCAACACTCTCTCATGTTATGGTGGGTCTTACTTTGTGACTATTGCAGTTATTGTTTTCATTTTCCGAAGACCTCTGAACTTGGTAGGGCCATCAATGCCCACATCATCATCGCTGCTTATTACAACGATCATTGCTTGTTATTCAGAGTATGTTCCTTTGCAGAATTGTCTTCTGCCTTTATCATTACTACCCCCGAGAGCGCCGCAGTTGTCTACACCAACACTTCCGTCATCTTTTTTCAGAGTTACATCACACGAGCATGGGGCATGCCCACCTTGTTTGTACACAGTTGTATATTTTTTCTGCACGTCTCTCAGAAGGTCGAGATACCAGTTCATTTTTTCTCCAACGGATCGCTCCGAACGGTCCCACTATTGCTTTCCCTTACAACAACATTCTCAGTAGAAGAAACATTGATGGATTTCGGCTATACGTATGCTCCTAACCTCATCCATCAGGGGGCATCTGTTATCACTAAAATTTCATCCTCACATGGCGACAAGAACTCTGCATCATCAAAACAGCAATGAAGTCATTCATGGCACTAATTTAATTTCACAACATTCCATAAGGGTCAAAAACTATACAAAGTAACCAAAAATTGAAGGGCGCTTTACAGTATTTTGGTGCGCGCAGAAATGCGCAGGACAAGAATGTATTATGTGTGCATGCGCACATGACGTGTGGCTATCAGTGCAAAAACCTGCACACCTACTAAAACGACGCATTTATTGAATCGGTCGGCCTCCCAACTGCTTACGGACCGGCTCCCAATCTGATTTGACTCCCAAATCCGAGCTGAATTCGCAGGGTAGGCGGGTTAATGACCTAAGGAAGCCCTAAAGGGCCCCTATTCACACTTTTAAGAGGTTACATAATCGCTCGAGGATCTGCTATAAAAATCCGTGAAGATACATTGTTTTCGCAAGGAATTTCAGGCATTGTTATGCTGCTCAGATTGTTAAGGACTCATTCTTTAACGATAACACATCGACAACATCGCTGGGAGTTATTTCACTGTCATACTCAGTTCTTCTCATTGTAAGGAAAGAAAACTTTGTGAGGGCCTCAAAGAGCCTTTCGTTGGGGGAAGAAGGAACCGCATTTCTCTTCCTTCATCGTGCTCCGATTTCATCAATAGACCAGCTCAAAACCATTGGTGACATCTGTCTTCTTTTTTGATGTTTGTTGTTTCTTTTCACAGTTTTAATTTGTTTTTAGTTGATATTAGCTTGTAGTTTGTTCTGTATTCTCTAACCTTTCCTTCCACAGCTGTCATGCCCTACAAGACCCAACAGGGCATGTAAGCACCCTTGATTTGCTCACTAGGTGACGAATTGGGTGCGAACACCAACCAGAATGAGGAGCAAGATATATGGAGAGCCAGATGAAGAAGTTGTGTGAAATCTGCGGCATCTAAGGGATAATTATAAACAAACCATTAAGGATGAGGGGATCCATTGTCACCCATGAGAAGAGGTGACTTCTCTAGGGGTGAGAGGACAAATATGATGCCATAGAATGATGGTTGGTCATCCGGGAGAGCAGGCCAAGATACTCAAATAGATGGGTGCTCGAGTGCAGAGAGAGACCAGACATGGGCGGGAGAGGGAAGGCACGTGCCAAGAGGATCGGGGGCCTATTCGAGTGAGGGGAAGTGGAGGCAATAGTCCATGAGAAATGGGGTGGGGGGGGAGGGAGGAGGAGGGAGGAAGGGAGGGGTGAGAGGGGGGGAGAAAAGGGGGGTGGATAGAGGAAGGAGGGGTTAGGGTATGGGGAGGGGACTGAATAATATTTTTATTTAGAGTGGATGGAGGGGAGAGGGACCTGGAATATTTAAGGCATCCAGACATGAAAGGAGACTTGGTTGGCGATTAGATGGTTTTGTTCCAGACCTTTTTCCACTTTAGCTAGATTATCTGCCTTAGTGTTATGAGATCGAAGGATGTGGAAGAAGCGTAAGCTGGTGAATTTCTTATTTAGAGAATTTATTCCTGAGTTGAGGCCATTGGGAGGGTGATTTGACGAGGTTGACAGGCCCCAAATCTCCTTTATAACAATTTCAAAATCCCCTATTGCGATTAGATTTTGAATACTCCTCTCGTGTGATAATTTTAACCCCATATAGACTATGAAGGTTTTTTCTCTATTGTTAGTGGCTTTTCCCAAGCCCTAGGAAAAGTCGACTGCTTTTTGTCCATCAGAATCATAGATGACTCCCCCCACACCTGCCACCCCTGGGTTTCCTGTTGTTCCTCCATCAAAGAAGAGAAGGGAGATATGTTGTTGCCTTTGCGAATGTGAGAATTCATTGTCATCAAAATGCAGTTGCCATTCTTTCCTTTTAGGAATCTTCCTGGGGAGAGTGGGGGTAGAACTTGGTGTCCCCCATATGTATTTTACCCATTCTTCTTCACTTGGTTCCAAGATGCCTAGAAGGTCAAAACCAATTGCTTTGATTTTGAAGACTTCTGATATTAAACTCCATATTTTAGCGAAGATGTTATGTATTGGGAGAAGCTTCTCGCGGAATATAGCTTGATTGTGAGATAACCAAAGTTCCCAACAAATGAATTTTGGTATTTTCCTCCAGAGAAGAGTGAATTGTTTTTTGTTTTTGAAGCTACCAGCATATCTTTGTTTCTAGGAGATAAATAGATTGTTCCAGTTCTTAGGGAGAGGAGGGGGATTGGGAAAGGGAAGGTAGATGAGGTTCCAAAGTTGGGTGGTGAAATTGCATTCCAGAAAAATATGAGTGATTGTTTTAGAGGCTGTAAGACAAAATGGAAAACAGGAGGGGCCCTGGATTCCCCATTTGAGGAGATTTTTAGCTGTTAAATTTTTTCCATGGACCAGAGTCCAATAGAAGATGTCAATTTTGGGTAATGAGGGACCATACCGAATCTCTTTCCAAATATTAGAGGGGGGGGGGACCCTAAATTTTAGAGAGAAGATGGGACTAGCCATATTTGATAGAAAAAGGTTTCCCACCCCATCTTCGTGAGTCTGAGATGGAAAAAATTAGAGGGAGTGAAACCAACCAAATTGTTGAACAAGGCAAGGAGGAGAGGGTTGAGAAAATATGGGGGGTTGGGCGACCTCCAATTGGTCCAATCACCTTTAGAGTTCCAGTGACAAAAGTCCCGAAGTTTGGAGAAACCATTAGAGCAACACCAGTCTTTGAGTGGTTGAAGGGTAGTGTGGCTTTTCAAGGGTTCATGATTTAGGATACGATCCATCCAAACATTAATTAAATCTTCATTCCCAGAGGCCCATGATAGCTTGGCCAAAATAATGGGAGCATCATTTTTTAGGAGGTGCCAAATCGGAGAACTTGAGAGGGAGGGGATGGGTCCTTCAAGGAAGCGCAGTTTGGAGGAGTAGAAATATTTGTTTAGAAGAGATAACTTCCACCAATCTGGTTTACTTGTGATTAAACACTAAGCTAGCTTGGCTCCCAATGAACTATTCATTATTGTTGGATCCTTGATGGCCAGTCCCCCTTTACTGTAGGGTTGGCATACTTGTTTCCAATTTATAAGGTGGAATTTTTTCGTATTCATTTTACTGCCAGCATAGAGGAAGCTTCTTATAGCTCTGGAGATTTTCTCTAGAATACCTTTGGGAGCTAGTAGGATTGAACACTAGAAAATGGAGAGGGAAGAAAGGATTGATTTAATGAGAACAATTTTCTCTGGAGGATTGAGCCAACAAACGCCCCAATTTTGGATCCTCACTAATATTTTCCCAATGATTTATAGCCAGGCTGAAGATCCATAAGAGCATAGGAAAATGGGCATTCCCATATATTTGGAATATTTCCATGTAGTAATAATGGGGAAGCTGAATATTCTGGAAATTTGTTCTTTTATATGCCCTAGGACATGCCATCCATATATCCTACATTTGGATGTGTTCAATTTTCCACCTAAAGTTGTGAGGAAGGCACTAAGAACTTTTTGGAAGCATTTGGCGGTACAAGTTGTGGTTGATCCCAATAGGAGAGTGTCATCTGCAATTTGGGAGTGATTTATTTATTTTATCCCTCTTACTATGAGTAAACCAAGGAGATTACCCTTTCTTTGTTCTTCTTCCAATTTGCGACTGAGAGAGTCTGCTAATAGAATGTAGATAAATGGGGAGAGGGGACAACCTTGTTGAAGGCCTCCGTTGGCCTTTAAAAAATTTAAGGGACACTTGCTAAGGAGATGAGATACCCAAGGCACATTGATGAAAGCTTTGATCCAATTAATGAAATATTCTAAGAAACCATACGCTTTGAGGATTGAAAAAATAAAGTTGTTCTTAACCCAATCGAAAGAGTTTGCCATGTTGAGTTTGACCACCATACCTAGAGCTTCAGTTTTCTTGCTAGAATGGATGGCTTCTTGAACTAGCACAATGTTATCTGTTATCTGCTTTTCCTTTAGGAAGTCGCTCTAGTTTTTTGAGATTAACTTCATGAGAAAGGTGGAGATTCAGGTTGCGATGATCTTGGTGAGGATTTTGTAAGAGGAATTGCAGACAGAAATGGGGTGGAAGTGGGATAAATTAGAAGGATTGGATTCTTTGGCAATGAGGACTATGAAGGTAGAGTTTGTTGCCCCTCCCACTTTATGCTTATGCAAAGTGTAGTTTAGTATTTTCTTTAGGTCCTGTTTGATGATGTCCCAGTAGGAGTGGTAGAATATGATTGGGAAACCATCAGGTCCAAGGGCTTTATAAGGATCCAAACTCCAGACTGCTTTGGCTATTTCTTCCTATGATATTTCCTGAACTAGTTGGTTATTTTCTGGTTTTGATATTATGTTAGGGATGTTAGCAACCATGCCAATAACCTCCATAATTGGATTCTGATAGAGATTGTTGAAGTGACGTTAAGCCTCTTCTTTGACTTGCTCAAAAGAGTCAATTTTCTGCCATGTGCTTGAGATGATGGAGGTGACTGTGTTTTTTTTTCTCCGAGATTGAGCTTGCTTCTACAAAAAAAAGGTGTTTGTGTCCCCTGCTTTTATCCAGAGACTTCTAGATTTCAAACACCAATGTTCTTCTTCTCTGTGCAAGGTGTGTTAAAGATGTTGTTATGCCTCTTTCTCTTGATTCAACAATGTTTCTGTCACCATTTATGTTTCCATTTGCTTTTGTATTCTCCTGAGTTGCCCTATTTTTTCTTGCTTTTGTTGTTGAGGGGGAATGAATGAGTTTTTCACCCATTCTTTGAGTGATATTTTTACAGTTTTGAGTTTATTTTCCTAGACATAGTTTGGGGAACCAGAGAAGGGAGTGGTCCACACATTTAAGATTAGAGAGGGGATTGTTGGGTTGTGTGACCAAAGTTGGTTGAAGTGGAAGGGGATGGGACCAAAGTTTTGGGGAGAGAGGAAAGAGAGGGTGATATGTTTATGATCTGAGACAATGAAGGGAATAATTAGAGAGGAGATATAAAAAGGGGGGAGGAGAAAGTTGTTGCTGATAAGAAATCGGTCAAGGCAAGCTGCTATATGGTTAAGACCAGTGCATCTTTTGTTCCAAGTATACTTTCCTTTTAGGGGTTTGATTTCTTGCATATCCCAATCTAAAATGATATCGGTGAGGTTTTCTGAGAAAGGATCTATGACTTTGTTTCCTCCTTTTTTTTCACTAGGATTGAGGTGGGTGTTGAAATCACCCCCGATTATACAAGAGGAAGGATCTATGGAGTTTCTCAGATCTGAAAGTGAGTTCCAGGTGGCCATTTTGTCTTTATAAGAGTTTTGCATGTAAACATTGACCACATATATGATGCTATTATTTTCCTTATTTTTTAGAACTATTAGGAGCCATTTTTGAGTTTCAAAGATTACCTCAGAATTCCAGATTTGCTTGTTCTAGAGAATTGCAATGTTGGTGCCAGAGGATCCTTGAGAGCTAACAACCAACCTGTCTGTGGTGCTGAAATTTTTTTTTGTTGCTTCCATAAGTGATGAAGAGTCCATTTTGGTTTCCTAAAGGAGATTAATAAGGGCCTAGCCATTTTGTTTAAATATTTTAGTTCTTCAGCTTTAAATTTACTGTCGAAGCCTCTATAGTTCCCAGAGAGAAAAACAATTAGAAGGGAGTGGAGGGGGATCAACTTCCATGAGTCAAGTGGTCCATTACTTTGGTTCCTACTTTTCTTTTTGAAGTATATATGAAATTTTCTATGGTTTGATTCTTTCCTTGAGCCTTTTATTTTGTGGCTGCCTTTTCTCTGACTTGTTCATTCGTCTCCTCGATTTTCTCGGCTTCTCCGGTGGGATCTCTCCTTCTTCTTTTTCTTGAGTGTGTTGAGTATGTGAGTGAGAGGATGTTTTTTATTGCTGTGAGGATCCTTTTGATCCTTCCATGGAGGGATCATCTTCATCTAACTCATTGATGATGTCGATCAGGGGTGGAGCAAAGGAGGGAGGAGGGTCTGAGATTGGAGGTGGATCTTGCTTCAAAGAATATTCTCGAAGAGGATCAAAGGGATTGTGAGTGAGGGGAAGGGAGAGTTGGGGGGAAAAGAGGGGGACTTTTTGGGAGGGGATTTCGTATTATGGTTTTGTAGTTGAGGTTCAGAGTTGGTTGAGGGGCCTGAAGGTCCTGAATGAGTTCCATTATTTTTGTCGTTGGAGGCCTTTTTCCACACCTATTGCCATCCATCTTCCTATGGTGATGCTTCAGCTTCTAAGGGTCTCTTATATCTGGGGAAGTTCTTTGCGAAGTGATCATATTCATGGCATGATTTTCATTTAAATGGAAGATGCTCATAATCTAGTTTTTGGATGTGGATCCAATCATCCAAATTTAGTTTGATTGCTTCTAGAAGCCATTTTTCTAAGTCTACTTCCACATAGATTATAGCGTAGGAGTAAAGAATGGATTTGGGTTCTACCCTATCAATACATTTTCCCAATGTATCTCCTATACTTTTCAGAACTTCATCACCCCAGCAGTGAAAATGCAAGTGGGTGTAACACACCCACATCGGGCATAAAAAAAAATTCTTTGATTTTCTTAAACGACAGGAACTCCATTCATTAGTTCTTAATTTGGAAGGTCAAGTAACCAGTCTGACCTCCTGGTCAAGGATCCTTTTTTAACTCTGTTAAGCTAGAGCAACTCTTCAATTCTTTGCTGGAATCCTACAAACAGATCCATAGATCCTTTTTATGAAACTCTTTCTATGTGACTAAGCACCAAGCACGAGCTTCTATTCCATGCGACCACGGGATATGAACGCACACCTATACAAAAGTGTTTCGAGACTTCACATGTCAGGAATTTAATGTATGAGCCACCCCTGACTCCCCAACTCCCGAGCTGTGAAAAGCGCTTAACGACAGTTACCTCCCTCCGCTCACATGACCATTCCCATGACCACAAGATTAATCCTAAATGACGCATCGCATTTCACGACTTTGGGACTTTTGATGCAAGGCGTCCAAACTCCTCCAACTCCCGAGCTCTGAAAAGGGATAACGATTCCTTATCTCCCCCTTTGGCCTTCGTCCATGTGACCACTCACTATGACCCAAGGCCTAACTCTAAAGTGCATCGAAATATCATGTAACGTGAGTTCTCATGGATTCCCTCTTTGAATTTTCCCTCCTGCGAGTCAGCAAAATACTGGTCTCTCACCACACGTCCCTCCAAATGGACGGTTCTAATGATATCGGGATAAACAACGGATATGATCTTTTCGGGACGATCAACGACTGCGATCTTTTTAGGACAATCAACGGCTGTGATCTTTTCATGAGTTTTCACTTCATGAATTCTCCTGACTCTACTCTTTGAATTCTTCAAGTCGTGAGTCAGTGAAATGCTGATCTTTTTCCATGTTCCCTCCTTGATGGACAACTACAATCAAATTGCAAATAATCACATCGCGAGTTTGAACAGTATGTTATTTGAACTTCTTTCTCTATGAGTCAGCAAAATGTTGAGCTCTTGCCACATGTCCTTTCTGATGGACGGTCCCGATGGTTTCAGAACTTCTCTTGTGCACTTTCCTCCAGATTCAACGACTATTGTTCCACGTGCCAGATCCGATGGATCAGATCCATTCTCCTCCTACACTCTCTTCACGTTATTTAGACATGGATTTCAATAGTCCATATCTTTTCCTCTGCTCGATCCAACGACTGGGATCTTATCGTGAGTTCACGTTTCACGAGTTCTCACAAACCTTCTCGTTGACTCCTCTAAGTTGCAAGTCAGTGAAATGCTGATCTATTGCCACACGTCCTTTCCAATGGATGGTTCTGATGATGTCGGGACTTCATGAATTTGCAAATTCCACTCTCCTATGCAACTCAAAATGGTTAAACTGCGTGAACCTCCTCTGGATCCAATGGTTGTTGGTCCGCATGCCCAGATCTGACAGCTCAGATCTGATCTCCTCCTATGCTCGTTCCTCCTCTGCCTAGATGTGGATCTAACGGTCTAGACTCCTCTCTACAACCGATCAGATGGATGTTGCTCGAAAGAATTCTCTAAGTGTCGAAGGGTTCGACCTTTGATTCCTCTATGAGCCCTGACTTTGGGTCTCAATTGTATTCTCCCTCTTGAGCTTTGGCAACGAATCTTGACCTCAGCTCTGCACACACTTACGCTCTATGTGTAGCTTCGATCTATCTCTTCTGAGCTTAATAAACTCTATCCTCCAATGGAATCAGAATGGCTAAGAGGGTTGACATGTGTACATGAACTACGCCCAAGGTTGGTGAACTCATAGTTCATGGCTCCAACTTATGCCACCACAGGATGAGTCTCACCCGTGTTCTAAATATGTTATATCTCCTGAGCTTTAGGAATTGAAAAAAGTACTCTCTATGCACACTCCTCATGCTTTGACCAACCCTCAAATGGTTGTCTTCCATACTTTCATTGAGTGTTGGCCTACTGCACTACTTGCATAGGTCTTCCTCCAAATGAAGGATACTCCCGTTCGATACTTGAATCTCTCACTATCCCTCCTGAGCTTCATCATTTATGAAGGATTGAAGAGCGTTACGCTCTTTCTCCTGGACTTAACACATAGAAGGGTTATTCAGTGCAAATATTTCTCTCCTTCATTGGTTCTAGGAATTAAGTGGTTCCGGGTTTCTACTTACCTTGCAGAGGGTCAATGCGTATCTGCACTAACTCTCCTGAACTTAGCCTACTTCATCCTCCAATGGACTTAGAACGATAGGAGGGTCATCATGCGTACATGAAACTATACCTAAGGTTGACGAACTCACATTTCGTGGCTCTGGCTTAAGACATCATAGAACGCAAGCATTTATGAGTACAAAAACCCATCCAATATGTACAAGTTCCTACTTGCCTACTTACACAATCAAACAAGAATAAAAGGAATACAGTATAATCATTAATCAAATATATTCATCCCTACAACATCAATAGTATATCCAACTTTAACTCATAGTACCACTTAAATACACAAGATATGAGATTACTTATCTATTACAGGTGCTATCCAGCCAACTGACCGTTACCCATAATTTTGGTCGTCATGATGATGTATTGATGATGGTGTACTCAGGCTCTTCCTTAGAACTTTATACTGAAAAAAGTTACCTTTATCTCTTTCTAGAAATCATAGTTTTGAGGAAGGTTCGCAGGCTGCCAATACATTTGCCGCGAGAATGCATAATTCTCACAGGCTTCTTTAAGCCAGGGTGTGAGAATTTCACACTGTATCTAACTACTAGGGTGAGAACTCTTTCTTAAGAAGGGAAAAAAATGAATTCTCGAACCTTCTAGAAGGGAATCTTCTAGAAGGATGAGATGGCATTCAAATGGTTATCTAAATACTGGTTTTCCTGATATTTTGGGATCATTCCTATCTAAGTAACTAATTCATTCTCTCTTATATATTGAGGGGATTCTCATGGAAAAGGTTAGAATCAAACTAGCAAGAGATTGATTGGAGAATTAGTGAAATATTGTGTGAAGGACTGATGCTATAGAAGCTAAGAACTCCAACAAGGTTATCAAAAGTGGTTGATCTTCTTCATGCATGTGAGCAAGTGTGTGTGTCAGAGATAAGGGCCATCGAAAGGAGGTTTGCAACATCAAGGCTCAGGTTGCAATCTTTTCTTTCCATCAATATAATACATTAATATGTCCCTTTCCCATAAAGCTAATGTCACTTTATTGTATAACTCCTTGATCATATACATAGATTAACTGTTGAATATATTGAGTTGTCTTCACTTCGATTGGTTTCTATTGTTGTGGTCTTGACAACACAAGAGCATTGGAGCAAAGCTGGAACAACAAAGACCAAAGGAAGCAATCATAAGGTATGTTCATGATTATTGCCTCCTAGTTCATTCAATAGTTGAAATCTAGGGAAAGAGTATTATTCTGTCTTGCTTTGTTCTAGATTTAGGTGGATCTAGGGAGATCGGTTTGTGTCTGCACTTACGGATTTATCCAATAACTAAATTGGCGACTCCAATGGGAAACAATTCCATTTTCTTAGTGGCTTTTTGTGTTTTTCTATGGCCATTTTCTCTAGTTTCATTTTTCTCCTATCTTATCAATCTCCGAGTCTTCAAGATATCCTAATAGACCTTCTGAGTCCAGAAGCCTTTTGCAATTTTTCTTCATTTTTCAAAATTTTGAATATGTTCAAAAGTTCTTGCACTGCACTTCATTGTAGCCTGCGAGAATTGAGAGGGTTCTCACCTTGCACATAGGGTTCAGTGCAAGAACCTCACACCTTGCTAAAAGGTCACCTGCGAGAATCATAGATTCTCGCACTGTGTAATATTGCTTACCTACGAACAAGATTTTTCAAAATTTTGAAATTGAGTTTTGTTTTTTCCAACTGCTCAGATTAGTTGATTTACCTCTTATGAGTTTCTTGGACCATTGATTGATATATTTCTTTCTATAGTTTTCCTGCGTGAACAATTTTAGGGTTTCAAGGTTTTTCTTGTCCTTTGTGGCTTGACTTTCGTTTCTTGACTCTTATTGGAAAAATCATTCTCTCTGACTTCAGGACCTGAGTGTGTCTGATTGGTTAAGAACCAGTGATTGGTTGAGAGTTAAGTGCTTGGTTTTTCTCATTTGTTTATGGTTTGAAAAGTCATTTTTCCCTTTGTATTTGAAATACTCTTTGGTTTTCTCTTTATTTTTGCTTTCATTGAAAGAGTTGATTGGGTTGTTATTGCTTGATTCTTTATGATTTGATTTTATGCTTTCTCATTGATATAGTGAGAATTCTTTTTGGAAAGTGAGCAACAAGATTTTGTTTAAAAAAATTGTTTTTGTCTTTTAGAAAACATTGAAAAATCAAATTTTAGAGATTGTTGAAGAATTTGAAAAAGACACATAGAGTATTGTCATTTGATAAATGATTGTTTGCATTGGCATTTGAAAGGAAATTGTGCATTGTAGTACAAGGTTGATTTGGAAAACTTTCTCTCTCTCCCATACATAGGATTCGTTGAACGAAAAGTGTTATATTTCATTATCATCCTTGCATTATTTGGGTCAGAGTCATACAACATACGTTTCACTTCCGTTACCTTTGAGTAAACAACAACTCTTAAAACATTGCGTAATCTTAAAATTTATCTACGAACTCTTTTTTAGGGCTCTTTTACACCAACATTTAGCTAGGCTAGTGCTTTGGAGTAGGAAAAGAGATACACTCTCCAAAAGCTCAAAACACACAATAGCATCTTGAGTTAGGGAGTGTTCAATTCCATTTGCAACATATTGTCCTGGGAAGCCCTTCTAACACAAGGGTCAAGCACTAGGTCGCATTGGTGTTGGCAGAGTTACTCACCCTACTTTGTTGACATCAGTGTAGAGATTGCACGTATTACGGGGATCACTCGGAGGTATACCCACAATGATGAGTGGAAGCCTTTTGAGTTGATTTCGGGATAGATACCCTGCCCTTGCGTGTGGATCGGACTGATGAATGTTCCCCCAGCTTTATTGTTGTTTGTGGTGACCTTAGTGGCCTATCTCTCTAGGTTCTTACCCAAGGTGACTGTGGAGGGGAAAGTCTTCATGGTACCTGGAATTGACGTTGATCAAACTCACTCAGGCTCCTTGGAGGGTATACCCACGATTATATGTGGGAGCTTGCACTAGGGTGTAAGTCCGTTAAGCAGGTCGTCAGCGTAACTTTTCCACTCTAGCCTCACCCCTTCTCGTCTCATTGTTGCGACATTGGATTTCATCACCAACTAGCGGCTTCAACATTAGAAGGTCTTGTTTTCTTGGTGATTGCTTCCTATATTTTGTTTACTAGTGCGTGTTATTTTTTTCTCGAAGTTGACCATAGGAATTTCTTCATGGAGATTGTCACTCATTTACAATTGCTCCCCCACAACGTTCACATAGAATGCAAGGTTTATCTCCAGAGCATCTGGACGGTTCTCAATCCTTGCCTACCAGTACACCTGAGGGCTCTCCTCATCAGAGTGAAATCAGAGTGAAGTCCCATTTGTTACTCCACCACACGTGGAAACAAGTGATGTCCCAGTTGTCACCACACCACAAGTAGAATCAACTGACTCTCTAGAACCTTTTTGAATTACCAATACTAGAGAGGACTATCGCATTCGTCGTGGTGAACGACCTTTTGTGCAATTAAATTCCTCTGAAGAAGCAGTTGTTACATATTCTGAATCAACCTTCGGGCCTTCTCCCGGTGTAGTAGGCCAAGATCCTTTTTGGTCAGGTGATTTTCGACGAGTCCTTTTTGGTATTGAGTCACCTACTGTCTATGAAATCAACCCTCTGGTGTTTTCTAAGATAGAAATTACACCAGTGAATACTACTTATCAATTTGTTCTCCCTCCTGAGATGGCCCATATCGTGAATACTACAAGTGTCCAAACCAGAATTACTGCAGCTAGTCTTGCTCCTATCAATACCCAGTGAATGCCTGATGTCAACCCGAAACTACCACTCGGTTACCATGCGTTGACTTCTTTGTTGAATGCTTCCAATCCAACACCTCTGAAAACCCCAGTTGGTTCTCTAGGTGGTCCTCCTTTTCCTAGGCATCCTATTCCCAGCTTTATCCCGACACTCCCTCCATTTCCTTCTGGCAATCCTAATCCTAGTGGCACTATACCGTCCATTACACCAAACTTTTATATTCCTGTTGGTGGACAAGGTGGTACGATTCAATTTCCTCTTACTGGTCACAATCCAATTACTACACAACCTTCGGTTGGCACACAACCTACGATAGGAGGACCGACCTCACCTTTTGGACAAAACATACCTCCTGAATTGGCCCAGTATTGGAATTAGCTTCTACAAAACTTTCCTCAAAATGCTAGGGGGCAGCAAAATGTCCCTACTATAGGCCAACCATATCCAGTTATACCTAATCCTATTTGGGGTCAGAGTCACAATACTCAAACTCAGGTCCCTACTCAAACTCAAGGTTACCATCCTTGGAATTACTATCCTCTCCAACCACCACCGAATCAGACAGGGTCTTCCCACTATGGGCAGACTACATACGGTCCTACTGGTTTGCCGACAGGTCTTCCACCGCAAAGTCACCAGTACCCGCAAGTGAATAGACAATTGCCTTTTCTTGCTACTTTGGATTTGCCAAATTTGTCTAGGATTCTAAATGATCCTATTCGTCACTCTCCTCAATGGCCCGTTATTCCAGCCAAGCTGCCATCAGACATTCCTAAATTCAATGGCAAGGTGGGAGAGGACCCAAATAATCATGTTATGACTTTTCACTTATGGTGTTAGTCCAACTCGTTGATGGATGACTCTATTCGTCTACCTATTTTTCAACAAACCCTTACCGGTTCTGCTGCGAAGTGGTATATTGAACTGCCACGAGGTTTCTTTTCTTATTTTAACACCCTAGCTATGGATTTCCTTACACACTACTAGTTACTGATCCGTTATGATACCGAGACTGAGATTTTGACTTCCTTCAAATAGACTAAAGGCACTCATATATCGGATCATATCCATGAGTGGTGAAGGAGACGACGTGTTAAGAACCAAACATCAATATAGCATAGAAAAACCTCAGGAAAAGTACTCAACGCCTTGAAAAAGAGATAATTTCAGATAATAAGCCTCTTCGAGGGGGAAACCTCCTTTTACCCCACTTAAATGTTCAAGTACAAGAT
>ML789403.1:493697-538666 GCA_009831015.1 Picea engelmannii
GAGGTATAATTACAAATAATGGCCTAAAGCCGACATAATTAAAATAACATTACTAATCTAAATTACAACTAATGGCCTAAAGCCAACATAAATAAAATAGCATTATTAATCTAATATGCCCCAATTAAGGGGTAATGAGCCAACATTAGGGCTTAACACGACGTCTCATTAAACTTGAACTCCTTGATCAGTTACTGGCAGAATGGTTTACAAAATCCTTCGCGAACGAAATAGGTAAAGACATTTCCATGGGTGGTGTTTTTATAGAGGAGAAGGCTATAAGTCGTGCTCAATATCTTGATCTCATTTATTCGCAAACGGGAACACTTTACGATTTGCCACCTGAATTACCTCGTCCTGGTACTTCCAGCACTTCAACTGCTCCAGCTGCCTCGCATGCAGCTGATGGTGTGATTGGTACTACCCATGCCCACTCACAATCTATTTCAAGTAGAAACCCTAAATCTACATCTTCTAATGTTCAAAATGCTCTGTCTCTTGCCACTTCCACCGGTAAAACTTCTGAGGTGAATGTTGTTCAATCTACACCGACCGGTAAAAATAAATCAAAGAAAGGGAGAGGAAAGAATAAGGAGAGTAAAAATAATAATCAAACTGAGCAAACTAAAACCCCTCCTGTTGAAGATCGGGATAAGCGCAAACCATGATACCCTTGCCTTATCTGTGGTGACGATCACTACATGAAGGATTGTCCACGACGTGCCGAGGTTACTAAGTTCCTTCAAGGAACACCGAAACCATCTACGTCGGCAGTCTTGTCTCAACCCTTCCCGTCTCAACAACAGGCTTAGTTGGTAATACATGACCAACCATCTACTTCTACGACATCATATGTTTTGATGTGTACTGGTGATTCTAAGAAAAATAACGTTGCACTCACAACTAGAGCCAAACACTATACTCCATCTAAGGAGAAGGTTGACGATTTACCTCCTACTTTGGTACAACCCTCTCCACCGACTCCACCTACGAACGATCCTCTTCATCTCGAACGATCGAGCCTTGATACAGTTCTGCGACCACCCCTGAAAGGTGTCGTTAAGAAATCGGTTTTCAATCCTCATGCTCATGCAGCCCAGAATTATAGCATTGTCGAAGATCTGGCCCAAGCACCTTCAGTGATGTCTGCCCTTGAAGTCCTTTAGTCTTGTCCTACACAACGAAGGGCTCTGTTGAAAGATATAGGTGGAATTAACCCTACAGATATGAATTTAATATTCTTTGACTTGGAAGATCATATTCCAAGGTTTCTCCCTCATCTTGCGTTTCAGATACAATTTTTTGTCATCGACAAGAATATTTGTTGAACTGTTATCGATGAGGGTGCCTCTACGTGTGTAATGTATTTTTCTTGTTGGAAATCCATTGGCTCTCCTCCTTTAAATGAATCAAAAAATACTTTGAAAGCCTTCAATGGATCTGGTTTTAAGCCTTATGGTGTTCTTCCATCGTTGCATGTTACTCTAGAAGGTAAGACAGTCCAAGTTGAAGTGGAAGTTTTCGATGCTCCCCTTGATTATAATCTTTTGCTTGGTCGTAGCTAGATAGATTCTATGCGCGTTGTTGTGTCAACACTTTTCCATGTAGTACGATTTCCTCATCAAGGAAAGGTTGTTATGGTTGATTAACTTGCCTTCTTTAATTCCGATACTTGTACTGGCAACGTGTCGTTTATAGCTAAAACCCCGCCAGGTTACGAGAATGTTGGGGTAGGCCTTTTAAAAGACTCTTTGTTAATGGGTACTTTCCCCATTCCCACACTCAATGTTCCACACCCGTTCGTAGCCTCCATCAACATGATCTCCGCCATACCTCATGAACTTCCTGTGTCTTCCGACCCTTGGATAGTCCCTGATCCTGGAGATCACACCCGTTTCGGTGACGTCATGCCGTTAAGTCCGGTTGAGTATGCTTATCATGCCATTCAATCAACAACACCTTCTACACTCTCTCTTGATGAGTTGTCTCCTGATCCTTTCCGTGTCATCTTTCCCACTGATGAGATGATCATGTCTGTCATGGAGGACACCCCTTGGGACGATGGGCATCATCGTTCCATACTATTTCTGGAACAACACACTCTCGAGAACTACCAACGGATTTCGACTCTGTCGACCGTTGTTGGCATATCGACTGTTCTCGGATCTTCACATGAAGTGTTTGCCGAAGGGAACCTCAGTAATATTTCTCCCACAATTTCGATTGACATATCAGTTAAACCCGGGATAGTTGAAAATGTTCACATTGGAGCTTCATGTTCTCCGGATGAAATCACCACCTATACATCTATGTTCAAAGAATTTCATGACATCTTCGCCTGGAGCTATGAAGAGATGCCAGGAATCGACCCTGCAATTGTTGTACATGAGATAAAGACATACCCCAGAGCTAAACCAGTCTTTGCCCAATCCACCCACATAAAGCGGAAGCTATCAAACTCGAAGTTGAAAAACTTCTCAAGGTCGGTTTTATTTATCCGGTGGCTCTGAAAGAATGGGTTTCCAACCCTGTACCAATTGATAAGAAAGGGGGAAGTATTCGTGTATGTGTTGATTATAGGGATATTAACAAAGCCTGTCCAAAAGACAACTTTCCAACTCCTTTTGTCGACCAAATTATCGATGATTATGATGGAAGTGAAATCTTCTCTCTAATGGATGGTTTCTCCAGCCATAATCAAATTAACATCGCTCCTGAGGACCAACATAAAACCGCTTTTATTTTTCCTTAGGGTACTTTTGCCTATAGAAAACTTCCCTTCAGTCTTAAAAACATTGGTGCGACGTTTCAACGTGCTATGTCTTATGATTTTCATGATATAAATCATATCATTCAACCTTATTTGGACGATTTACCAGCTCATTCTTTATGCCGAGTCGATCACCCCACTCATCTCCGAGCCATTTTTTGTTCATTGTCGGTTCTATCGCATTCGTTTAAATCCTCATAAATGCATTTTTTGCATAGAATCTGGTCGTGTTCTAGGTTTCATTGTTTCATGTCAAGGGATCCGGGTAGATCCTCTTAAGGTCGAGGTGATTCTTAATCTCCCTCCTCCTTCTACACTACACCAATTGCAAAGTTTGCAGGGGAAAGAGAACTTTCTTCGTCATTTCATCCCTAATTACACCGATATTACTTGTGGTTTTACACGGCTACTAAAGAAAGGTTCAGAGTTCGTGTTGGATACCGTGGCCAACAATGCTTTTGAGGCTTTGAAGTTGTCCCTCATGCGAGCTCCACTTCTCTTTCCTCCTGATTATAGTTGTGATTATTTTCTTTATCTTGTTGCCTCAAAGTATACTATTGGCATGGTTCTCGTCCAACAGGATGATGCGCACGATGAACATGTTATTTATTACTTGATTCGAAGTCTCACATCAACTGAAATCAAGTATCAACATGTTGAAAAACTGGCTTTGGCTGTCGTTCAAGCCGTTCAATTCTTTCGGCATTATATCATCTCAAGGAAAACTACAGTGATTTCTCATTGCAACCCTATGCAACATATTTTGACACATCAATTGTTGGGGGGCAAGTACTCCAAATGGATTGTCATACTCCAGGAGTTTGACTTGGAATTCGATCGCACCACGTCTAAGAAATCCTTAGTTTTTGTTGAGTTAATATGTGATTTTCCTCACTCTGCCACGGAAAATGTAGCAGTAGATTCATTGCCCGATGAATCTCTTTTCCTTATCAGCACTGCCGATATTTGGTATGGAGAGATCATTATATATCTCCAAACCCAAACTTTCTGGCCTTCTTTGTCTAGTACTGAATGACGTTGTGTCCATTATCAAGATCGTCAGTACATTATCCTTGGAGATACTCTTTATCGTCGAGGAATTGACTCTGTTTTTCGATTTTGTTTGACATTTGACGAAGCCGAGAAAGCTATGAATGACTGCCATTCTGGAGCATTTGGTGGTCATATGTCTGGGTATGCTATTGCCTAAAAGATCCTACGCGTAGGGTATTTTTGGCCTTCCTTGTTCAATGACTGCATTACTGATGTTCAGAAGTGCCATGCCTGCCAGACCTACAATCAGAAAATTCAGTCACATCCTGCTCCTCTTCATCCTGTGGTCTCAGTTGGTCCTTTTACAAAATGGGGCATTGATTTTATGACATGTCACCCTCACTCGGTCGGGGGGCATGGTTACATCATTGTAGCTATTGATTATTTTATGAAATGGGCCGAGGCGATGCCAACATTCGATAATACTGGAAAGACTGTAGCGTTGTTTCTTTTTAACCATGTCATAGCTCGTTTTGGTGTTCCCCAAGCTATCATTACTAATCACGGTATTCATTTTAGGAATGTTATGATGTCTGAACTTACAGAAAAGTTGGGTCTTCGTCATGATAACTCAACACCCTATTATCTGCAAGCTAATGGCCAGGTCAAAGCAATCAACAAAGTTCTTATAACTATGCTTCAACGGTTGATAGGAATTCATAAAACAAGTTGGTACACAATGTTGTTTTCAGCATTGTGGGCATATCGGACATCTGTCAAATTCGCTACGGGGTTTACACCCTTTCGATTAGTCTATGGTGTGGAAGCCATTCCTCCTATAGAATGTGAGATACCTTCTCTGAAGCTAGCTGTCGAACTCTTACCCAATACTTCTACTGAAGAAGAAAGTATGTTGTATCTGATGCAATTAGATGAGACTCGACGTGGTGCCACTCTAGTAATAGAAGCCCAGAAGAAACGTGTCAAGGCGCAGTATGACAAGCATGTCAAGCCTCATGTTTTCTCTGAAGGTGATCTCGTTCTTCTCTATGAACATGATCGAGATGTCTTAGGAGCTGGGAAATTCGAACCAATGTGGTGAGGTCCTTATATTGTTCACCGAGTTTTGGAAAAAGGAGCATATGAGCTGGTTGATTACGATGGTATACCTTTGAGTGAACCTAGGAATGGGTTGTACTTGAAGACGTACTATGCATAAGTCATTTGTGCACAAGTACTTGTATTTTATGTATCATACTTTGTGTGTGTTACTTTAGTTTGCTTTTTACATTATCTGGTATCTACCCTTATGTGACGTTGTGTTTGATTGCCATATGTTGGAGTCTTCGCTACCCTATATTGGCTTTGCTGATGGTGCTAGCCGTAGTACTCGGAACCTAGCTTCCGCTGCATGGAAAATCTATGCCCCAACAAACGAACTGGTATCTTTACGAGGTGTATGTCTTGGCTGTGCAACCAACAACATCGCAGAGTATAGCGCCATTATTGAATTATTGGTTGATGCTATCTCACTCAGAATTCATCATTTGGTTGTGCGACTTGAATCGCAGCTTGTAGTACTATAGCTAAGTAATATCTACTCTATTTGAAGTCCTACTTTGTTACGGGTGTATTTGCGAATTTGCCTCTTGGAATGATATTGTGATCACATTGAATATCAACATATTCCTAGATGTCTTAATACATTAACAGATGCATTAGCTAATTATGTATTGGACAGACATTTGAACCATTTATAAATCAAACACATTACAATTCACACAATGTAAAGTAAACTGGTAGAAGCCATCTGTATATATAACGATTAAAAGAGTTTGTTTTTTACAAAAAGTTTGTCTGAAGACCAAAATATAAAAAATGGAAGCCTATAGCTTCTACAACGTGACGTCATGGATGACGTTCACGGTAACACACAACTGCTCTAGCAACTCTACAAAGCAGTCGACCCATAGCTGCTGATACCCCTACAGTGTGACACTGATCACGTCGTTGAACCTCTTCCAGAGTCATATCTGGAATGTCTGCTGTTAGACCCTCTAAATTTTGTTCCACCACCTGATAATCTTCGGCATACTATGGTGCTACTACTGCTACCTCTCCTTGTCGCTGGATAGGAGAAGTTCCAGGAGGTCTATATGGTCCAACATCTGTGTTATCAACAAACATTTTTGTGTTAGTCTTCGGATAAATATATAAAACCAAAAACATTTGAATATGATTAAAATTCACAAAAACATTTAAAAAGAGAAAATGTGTATACTTATTACTGAGGTCTCCCCACTGAGAGTTCTTAGGTAGTGTTAAATCTGGATCTCCTCGAAAATCCAACCCGGCATACGCATAGTCATCGACCATCAGCATCTGGTTTCAAAGCCAATCAAATAAAATATCGTCATACTTGACGATTGGTCCTGCCACATGCCGGGCCATGAGCCGACACCATCTAATCATCCTTGGATCCCTAGGACCTGGTAGGTTCCGCTCAACCTGTAGTCTAAATACAGGGACCCTCTCAAGGAAGAAGGACACTAATAAAGATCCATATCCAAATTGTTTCAATTCACCCCACCTGCATTTGGTTAATTTCTTTTTGATATTGCGCAGCACTGCATCAACCCAATTAGTTACTCGGGGCTCAGTACACTCGATGGCGTACTGGAAGTATCTCTGTAATGCCATACGGGGAGCAGAACTCCCAGCCATCTGAGCAATCATGAAGAGGATAGTGCGGAGGGTCAAGTCTTATACCCCCCAGATAGCAACTTTTCCCTTTTTCCTCTTAGCCCCAGGTACACAGTATTGATTGCAGTATTCACTTATCTTTAATCCACCGCCTCTACTGCCGGTCAGGCTGACATAATACCCACGCCTGGACAATCCAGTCAAGAAGTATATGTCCTCAATGTCAATGGATATGTGTGAGCTCCTACATTGAAAACCTGTTGATCTGGGTCCCACATACAGACCAGGTACTTCAGTAGTCTGACTTGGGCCCTCATGCCCGGGATACAGAAGTATTTTAAGAGCCCACAATCTCTCAATGCAACTATGGTGGGAGGATGATTCTCGAAATTTGTATTATCCTCCTCATGTTCTCGTTCTCACCACTCGAGCACCATGTTTATGGCAATTTATCTGCACAAGGAACATAGAAGGAGGATTAATGATTTTGTTCATGATCTAAAACTTTTTCATTGGCTAAATATTTAAAAAAAAATTGGGTTCTGCATTGCTCGCAAGTGACTCGTTTACACAAAGCGAACACCTCGCAGTTGGCTCAAGGCTCACCTGCGAGAACGTATCATTCTCGCAGGTCTCGTATAGGTTGCCTGCGAGAATGCCTATGCGCATGTAGGGTTCAAAAAAACACTTAAAACTAACAAACTAACCAATGAAATCAAAAATTTAAACCATGAAAATGTCAAGCATGAAGATCTTACCGTAATGTTGTAGACGGCTCGTCAAATGATCTCTTGTAGCTCCCGGAAATCAACGCCGAATTCGAAGGGTAAAAAGAGGGTTTTGGAACTCAATAGTGAAAATATGAAATGATATGGTAAAAATGTGTATTTACTCATTTAATTTACTTTTTACTATGTCATTTTTTGGTTTTTATGTTTATCTATTGTTTAAACCTAATTCCTAATATTAAAATGAGTGTAATGACTTGCAGGTGTGAAACATTGATGATTACAAACAAGGATATGGACATATTTTTCTCCATTATGATGTGATTCTAATTGTTTTTTATGGTTTTTACATAAAACCTCGAGCATCTTTTTGTCCGTTCTTGTGCTCATGAAAAACATAAGAACATGATCGAGCATAGTTTTATCACTTTTTCAGGCTCACCAAGGTTATACGAAAAAGGAACCCCCCTGGAGTTCTCTTTAAGCTCTTTTCAGACTCTCTAAACATGAAAAGATCATCGAGCGACCTTGCTATTTTCACGCTCGATAAAGTATTTGAAGTATGCATCTAGTGAGTGATAATTTCTCTCTTTTTCGGTCTCATCCAGACTATTTTACGAAAAAGGAACTGAGAGATTTCTCTTTTAAGTGTTTTTCCAAACTCTATAATATTGAAAAACCTTTGAGTTTACTATCTCTGGACTCGTTAAACAAACATTGACAGACCCATGATGGGACCGAACCACTCCTTCTTAGGGTTCATTAAACATACTCCGAGGGACTCATCCAAAGGATGAGCTTATATCAACAAGCATATGTGATCCTCTTCAAGCTTGCGTAAAAATAAAGAGGTACTTGCCAGAAATGGTGGGGGAAAATTTGGGAAAGGGATATGTTTTCATTTTCGTATTGATTGGCAGTAAGTGTCACTCTTGAACATGACACCCCCTATTCATCATTTGAAGCTAGTTTGGGAAATCCATTTGTCTCTCTTTCGATTGATTACAAGGTCATTCCATGTGTCATCTTTGAGTCAATGTTGCCAAATCATTGGTCGTGTCATTCATATGTTCAAGAGAAGTCCATTTGAAACCTATATTGAGTCGTCCATCTGCAGTTATCCATTCTCTCCGTGTCGGTCTCCCCTGTGTCCAATCCAATTTGCAAAATTCTTTGTTTCACCTTCAAACTCTGTTACTCATTTCGTGTCATTGATGAGGGATACATCAAGGCCCTCCTATGATGAGTTTTGTTCCGTCGACTTCAGCTCATTATCTGGAATCAAGACTTAGAAATTATTCAGTACCTTGGAGCTTGCATGCCTCAATGGCAAGTTACCTCGCTTTCAACAGCGAGTTTACATCATTGACCCCTGATCGAAAGATTCTGTCAGATGTTTGACATCAACTCATTTATTCACATTCGATGGATTGTACTATAGTACCTTGGGAGTCATTGACATCAATGATGATTTCCCTCGCACTTGTTAACGGTTACATCAATGACTAGTAATCAAGTGCTTTCTACCATGTTCGACTTCAGCACATGTAATCACATGGTTAGATTCATACTTTCAGCAACGAGGTTGAAGACCCTGGATATTATCTTTGTGATCCAGGTTGCGATGGAGTATGCATAAATTGCGACACATAGATCCACTGTGTTTTCTTCATGGCTATGTCATCTTGATTTGAAATTTATCACATAGATCCACAGTGTATTCAGGTGGCTATGCTATATTGTGACGGCATGGATCCACAGTGTATGATTGGTGGCCATGACCTTTGTTTATGATGTCATCAGTCTATGATCTGAGTATGGGAATGCCTACCTCAGGATTGGTATATATGATATTCTGCAGATGCCTGGGTGTTTGCAGGTTTCTGATTAGATGTACTCTTGGTTCTCGACACACACATGCAGCTTACAAAGTCTATCAACTGTCATTGGTTCCAGTCTCAGACTTTGGGGGGCATTCTGTTACCCATAATTTTGGTCGTCATGATGATGTATTGATGATGGTGTACTCAGTCTCTTCCTTAGAACTTTATCCTGAGAAAAGTTACCTTTATCTCTTTCCAGAAATCACAATTTTGAGGAAGGTTCACAGGATGCCAATACATTTGCCTACGAGAATGCATAATTCTTGCAGGCTACTTTAAGCCAGGGCATGAGAAGTTCACACTGTGTCTAACTACTAGGGTGTGAACTCTTTCTTAAGAAGGGAAAAAGATGAATTCTCGAACCTTCTAGAAGAGAATCTTCTAGAAGGATGAGATGGCATTTGAATGGTTATCTAAGTACTGGCTTTCCTAATATTTTGGGATCATTCCTATCCAAGTAACTAATTCATTCTCTCTTATATATTGAGGGGATTCTCATGGAAAAGGTTAGAATCAAACTAGCAAGAGATTTATTAGAGAATTAGTGAAAGATTGTGTGAAGGATTGATGCTACAGCAACGAAGAACTCCATCAAGGTTATCAAAAGTGGTTGATCTTCTTCATGCAAGTGAGAAAGTGTGTGTGTCAGAGCTAAGGGCCATCGAAAGGAGGTTTGCAACATCAAGGATTAGGTTGTAATCTTTGCTTTCCATCAATATAATATAGTAATATGTCCCTTTCCCATAAAGTTAATGTCACTTTATTGTATAACTCCTTGATCATATACATAGATTAACTGTTGAATATATTGAGTTGTCTTCACTTCGATTGGTTTGTATTGGTGTGGTCTTGACGGCACAAAATCATTGGAGAAAAGCTGGAACAACAAAGACCAAAGGAAGAAATCATAAGGTATGTTCATGATTCTTGCCTCCTAGTTCATTCAATAGTTGAATTCTAGGGAAAGAGTATTATTTTGTCTTGCTTTGTTCTAGATCCAGGTGGATCTAGGGAGATTGGTTTGTGTCCGCACTTATGGATTTATCCAATAACACTGACTGTGGGTGTTCATCCTTCCACCCGACCATAGGCTCAGAAGCATTCATTCTTACCACTCTGGCCACCCCCGTGCCAAGCCATGATATCACCAAGGAACTCTCACAGTTCTCAAGGATTCCTTCTCTTTTCATCTTCTACTCGTGTTATTTTCTCTGCAACTCTCAGATATTTTTCTCTATTATGGCCTCTGCGAGATTTTATAGATGGTCACTCCACATCAAACTCATAGCCTTCTCTTCATTATTCCCCGGAGAGCTCTGCACATATCCCTTATGAGCTTGTGCTCTCATATCCCTGTCTCTTCTCTGTTATCCCCCTGTGTATCTATATTAACTTCCTTATTTTGGAAGGTTCCCAACCCATCAAGTTCCTTCTATCAAAAGGAAGCTTGGGTCTGTAGATATTTGTGGTACTTCGGGCTGACATTCTGCATCTAGACCATGCTCCCATTCATGGGGGTGGTTGATAATTCAACCACTTGTCCTTTGTTCATTAACTAATTTTCTCTCCTTGGGATATGAAGGAGTTTGTCATCCTCATCAAGGGAAATTTGGGGTTGTTTCGTATAATGAACCCTCTCATATAGTTTTCACATTCTTCCTCTAGTGATATCATGGCCAATAATGTCAAGGCTTCACCCCCACAATCAGTTATTGGCAACTCAAACAATAATACATTTATATTGTTCACATGCCTCAACATAGAAATCCTATTTTATGATTAATTACAAGATGGAGGAAACAGGGTGTTACAATTCCCTCCACCTTAAAGGAACACCTTCCTCGGTGTTCTTTCTCAAAAACACATGTCACGCCTTTCTCATTCAACTGTTTCAGAAATATTGATCTTTCTCTCTCGGTCAGGTCCTGTTTCAGGCCCTTAATATTGGTCACCTGCTTTCAATAATTCTTAGAAAATAAGCATGTTAATCATAGTCTCATGCGAAAACATTGCATAAAAATTTCTAGGAAAATTTTCATAATCTTAGCACAATAATTATCTGCGCAGTTGGTGGATTTGTATCCACATGGTTGTTTTGTTATCCATGCTCATTGTTTTTTTTCCTTGACATACCCATTGGGTGCATGATCCCAATTAATAGTTTACAATAAATATCAAGGTTTCATCTTCCTTGCGGTCACTCACCCTCCAAGCCCAAGCTCAGGCATCCCCTTCTCTGCTATACAGTCCCTCAGATGATCCCTCTTGCCTTGCCAAGGTTATCTCACATAGGAAGAACTCACCACCGTGTGAATGATCCCAATAGTTTACAATAACTATTAAGGTCTCCTCTACCTTGCAGTCACTCACCCTCTAGGCCCAGGCTCAGGCATCCCCTTCAATACTATACAGTACCTCGAGTGATCCCTCTTTCCTTTCGAAGTTTCTCTTGCACAATAATAACTACCCATCATGTGCATGATCCCAATAGTTTACAAGAACTATTAAGGTATTCTCTACCTTGCGGTCACTCACCCTCCAGGCCTAGGCTCAGGAATCCCCTTCACTGCTATACAGTCCCTCGGGTGATCCATATTGCCATGCCAAGGTTTTCTCGCATAGGAAGAATTCCAGATACTTTATCGAGTCTTATAGTAGAGGCGTCCCTCAGACTTTCTCTGCCGAGGCATCCCTCCAGCATGTGTTACCTCAATACAATGTATTTCAGGCAATCATGGCTTATCACGGGGTTCCCATGGCTTAACAGTAGCCATTTTTCATCATATGTCCTTTCTAGACAGATATTTTCTTTCGGCTCAGCAAAATTTAGGGATGAAGGTTACTCTCTTTCTCACTTGTATCACAGGTATACAAAAATTCATGAGACATCATTATAAATTTTAAATTCAAAATTTTCTTGTAAATCGTCCCCCCATAGATTTCCAAATTCCACATTTTGTTTTCATATTTGTTCCGCACAGGAACCGGATTCACAAGCATGGGATTTTCTTCCCCATAACATTTTAGCTCAGCAAGAAATCGATCTTCCTTATGGCTTACAATATTGCCATATCCAAGATTCTTTCTTCCTGCAATTCATTCCTCAGCTAAAAAAATTGTTAGTTCTCATGCATAATATATTTTTATTGCACCTTTACAACGTCATCACAAAATTTTTAGAATTGTGCATACTAAAAATCAAATTCACTTTCTCAAAAGGAAATACCATTCCTTGCAGTTTGGCTCAACATGAAATTAGTCTTCCTTATGGGCTTACAACACTACCATATCCAAGACCCTTTTCCTCATGCAGTTCATTCTTCACACAACCAAACAAACTATTAGTCTCTCATGCCTCCATNATATATATATATATATATATATATATATATATATATATATATATATATATATATATATATATTCAAAACCATGCATACTAACAGTTCATCACATCTACATAAACATAAAAAGGGGATTTCAATCCTTGCCTATGCCTCATTTCAATCATACTAGACTTTTCAAAACACAATTCAACATTTCAAGGGATTTTAACAAATGTGCCAATATTCATGGCCACATTCATACCCAATGCACTCTTGCATTGTCTCCAAGTTAGTCACACTTTATGATCGGTACTTGGCCATGGGGTGTTGGGATTTAACCAACCTTTTCCTCATATGGCTTATTCATTTTCATTCAATCTTACAACAGGACCATGCTTCCTTATATAGGCCGATCACGTTCTCAAATCAGAACACATGAAGCTCAACATTTTCACATGAATTCCTTTAAGCACTCTTCGTTCATTAATAAGAAGGGTTCCAACACTCATGGCCACCCAATAAATTCTCTTAGTAAATTTTTTTGACCTTTTGAATCAACATAGATCATTTGGTTCAAATGTTGCTACATCATACAATTAGTCCTCACTGTAGAGGTTCACACCTCCAACATTCGGGTTCTTCTTTCTGAATCATACCCTACTTGGGTATCCATGGCATACAACTTCCCTCTCAAATTTCATGTATAACATGAGAAAATGAAATATTTCAGAATCGATTCTCACTCGAATCCTTTCATACCCTAAGCCACATAAGAATGAACAATTTTATACCTGTTCTTGGATACTAGCACCCTCTTTCTGATCTTTACCTCATCAGCGGTACTTTAGTGGGGTTTTCACGATCCTGTCAACAATCTTTCGACTGCAGCCTTCCCACGGTCACCCTTTTCTTCAGGTTTCCCATCATTGGCAATTGACTTCCTCAATAGCTCCAATTCCTTTCTATACATAGCATGCATCATCATATTCACAATTACATTAGTTGTAATATTAAACCAAGTTCATGTATCATAACATTTGAATTCATAAAACATCTTCAAAAGGTCTTATCATATCTTCATGCACTTCATCACGTTATCCTCAAATGTTTCCACAAGTGCAACATAACAAATTTTGATTGTATCTTCAGCCATACAATCCTTATCTCTATGGTGTCAAAACATTTACTTTTATTAGTAAATTATTTTTCTCATTCAAGAGAAAACATAATACTCAGCAAGGAAGAATTGAGGAATCTCCCCTTCTTCCAACTCTTCCTACACCATCAGGGACTTTTTGGCCCAGTTGAGTTATCTCTAAGGCCTCACTGCCTTTTTTTAATCATGGCTTCAACCAAGCCTAATCAGTTAAAAGTACTCATTTATTCATTTAATCACACTCGGGGAGTTTACTTGCCTTTTACCAACTATACCAGTTTCCACAACTGCTCTTTTAATCCTACGACTTTGTTAAACAATTTAGGGTTCTTAGGGTGAGGAAAGTGTTCCTCCTTTACTTATGAAATCTACTTTTTATTGTGATATTTCTTCTCTTTTCTTGAGCATCCTTGGTTAGGCATCACCCTAACCCTTTTTTTGGAATACATCAGCATGCTTTAATAGCAAAATTTTTGTTCATAATGGATCATGAACTTGTGCATCCATCACATTACCATTCGGTCATCAAGATGGTCAATATTCATTTATTAGTCTTCTACTCATTACGTGATGTTTTTCAAAATGTAATCCAAGATTCTGGTATATATATATATATATGTATATGTATATGTATATGTATATGTATGTATGTATGTATGTATGTATGTATGTATGTATGTATTCATATAAGCTTGTGGCTTACTGCTTAATTCTCAGCAGTCATTAAGGTTGTGACTTTGTTTTCCTGATAGAGTCTTCACATAGTTCCTCCACAGGGAACTCTTTTAGCATGCAACTTCTTTATTGCATATCCATCACTATCTATGCTAAACTCAACCTTGAGTTAGCTTTTATCTGTTTACCAAATATTCCTTAGGGGATATAAACATGCATTTTTGTCATGTACCTAATTATGTATTCTAGTTTTATTAACTTACATCCATGATGTATTTAACCACATTCATAATTCTAAGTCTACATGTAGCTGTCATAGGTATATTTCACAGCCCACATACATCTTTACTTTTAAGATTAGTCAACTCAGGATTGTTCACAATCCTTCTCATGTGATTCCCTAAGGCATAATCATTTGCCTCTTATTATGACAACATAGCATATTTTCTCATTTACCCTTCTATCTAATCATATTAGTATTCCCTGAGAAAAGGGAATACACTCCCCTCAAGCCATTACTTGGAACAAAACTTTCGTGACTCTTTAGAATGGGGTCAACCATGTGTCGATAGTATTTGTTTGATTTGGAAAAGAGCGATTCTTTCTTTATATTTCCCTCATTTAGGTAGTCACCTCATGCCTTTAGTATACCTATATTCTTACATCATACATGTGCATCACTTGTACATGAAATATGATTCATACCTAACTGGTATTAAATCAGGATTTATATGAAGAAGCTTCACAATGCATTAAATCCATGCACTCAAGCATAACACACACAAACCTAACCAAACATTTATCATGCATTCTCATTGCTTGCACCCCTTCCATGTCATTCATACACATGGACATATCTGGCTTCTATATCCTTTTTCCAAGGATCTTCCAAACATCCTTATGATCATGTATACACATTCGTGTATATGTAGGTGCATCTATTGCACCTTTTTACCTAATTCATTCACTTGATAGTTTAAATTCATCATTAGTGTCCTTTAGTTTGAGACTTCAGTCACTTACAGGACTAATCTCATAGTCATACCTCGTGCAAGTTTTTCCTTCTCTCATGGCTATAACCAACCAGGGTCACTTTCCTCTTTATGAGACAACATCTTAGCAATAAAACCTCCTTGCCTTAGCGTCCATAGGGTCTTACCCATCTCACTTTTCTCTGGTCATGAGGAGTGATATACTCTGATTTTAATATAAAGCAGTAACTATAACTACCAAGGATCCTACCCGATCCTATCAGATTTCCTTTAAGCCCACAAAGGTATTAACCATCATACAATCCACCATCATTAGTGCCTGGAGTTCCAACTTCCCATGCTTAGAAGTAGTGTTACGAACACCATGTCATCCATCCTTCAGGCTTCAGTTGTCCTTGGAAGAACCCTGCCACCTTTAGCTATCCACATTCAAGTCTTATTATAAATGTTAATTAGCATATCCCTACTCCGGTAAGAGTAGTTATCACTTTGACAAAGGGTTAAATAAATTCTTCTACTGAAATTCAACAAGAATTCCCAAAATCACAGGTTCAATCTGCAGTCCTTCTCCTCAAGGAGTAAATCCAGATAACAATATCTCCTTACGCGACTCATACATGAGCCCAAGAAGACCAAGTGTTGTAACCATGCTCTGATACCATTTTGTAACACACCCACATCGGGCATAAAAATATTTTCTTTGATTTTCTTAAAGGACAGGAACTCCATTCATTAGCTCCTAATTTGGAAGGTCAAGTAACCAGTCCAACCTCCTGGTCAAGGATAGTTTTTTAACTCTATTGAGCTAGATAAGATCTTTGATTCCATGCTGGAATCCCACGAACAAATAAAAAGATCCTTTTTATAAAACTTCGCCTATGCGACTAAGCACCAAGCGCAAGATTCTATTCCACGCGACCATGGGTCATGACTGCACTCCTATACAAAATCGTTTCGAGACTTCGCATGTCAGGACTTTAACGTATGAGCCACCCCTGACTCCCCAACTCCTGAGCTGTGAAAAGGGATTAACGACCATTAGCTCCCTCCATTCGCATGACCATTCCCATGACCACAGGCTTAATCCTAAATGGCGCGTTGCATTTCACAACTTCGGGACTTTCGATGTAAGGCATCCCAACTCCTCCAACTCTCGAGCTCCGAAAAGGGATAATGATTCCTTAGCTCCCCCTTTGGCCTCTATCCATGTGACCACTCACTATGACCCAAGGCCTAACTCTAAAGCACATCAGAATCTCGCATACCGAGAATTCTCATGGCTTCCCTCTTTGACTTTTCCCTCCTATGAGTCAGTGAAATACTGTTCTCTCACCATGTGTCCCTCCAAATGGATGGTTCTGATGATATCGAGATAGCCAATGGCTATGATCTTTTCGGGATGATCAATGGCTATGATCTTTTCAGGACAATCAATAGCTATGATATTTTCATGATTTTGCACTTCGCAAATTATTCCGACTCTACTCATTGACTTCTTCAAGTCACGAGTTAGCGAAATGATGAGCTTTCACCATGTGCCCTCCTTGATGGATGACTACGATCAAATCACAAATTCGCACATCGCGAGTTTGAATAGTATGTTCTTTGACCTTATTTCTCCGTGAGTTGGTGAAATGATGAGCTCTTGCCACGTGTCCTTTCTGATGGATAGTCCCAATGGTTTAAGAACTTCTCTCGTGCACTTTCCTCTAGATTCAATGACTGTTGGTCCACGTGCCAGATCTGATGGCTCAGATATATTCTCGTCCTGCACACTCTTCATGTTGTTTGGACATGGATTTCAATGGTCCAAATATTTTCCTCTACTCGATCCAACGGCTAGGATCTTATCGTGAGTTCACGTCTCGTGAGTTCTCATGAACCTTCCTGTTGACTCCTCTGAGTTGCGAGTCAGCGAAATGTTGATCTGTTGCCATGTTTCATTTCCGATGGATGGTTCTGATTGTTGGATCATGTTGTCATTGATACCAATGGTTTGATTATTTGGGAGATTGTTGGATCATATGTCATTAATGTAAATAGCTTGGTTTGATTGATGTCAAGTAATTGATTGATATGATGCCCTTGATGACAATGATATATGTCCAAGTGGAAACCAATTGATAAATATGGATCATTGATATGATGCATTGATGAACATGGATCGATGAGTTGTCATTGATACATGATGCATAGTTGATATATATGATATAGTGGTGAATTGATTAATAATTATTGTTTTATCATGGTTGATAAGGTGCACAAATGGATGAACTCCAAAGTGGTCCCCTTATGGTGAAATCCCTCATGGGAAGACGCTTTACGGATTGAGTTATCCTAGGAGAACGATTGGAGGACCCATGCTTGTATGTGGAATAATGAGATGAAGATCAATGAAGTTGTTGGTGAAACTATCCTAGATGGATAGTTCTGTCATGCCATTTCCAATGGTATGTGGAATGTCACATAACTCCTCACGGTTTGAGAGTTATGGCCTTATGAAGATGAAGGAACCCCATATGAAGGATTGAAGCCCACAAGGTCAAAGAAGTTAAAGTGACCTAAAAGAATAAATCATTATTTAAATGATAAAGTAAAGTGACAAAATCAAGAAAGATTATTTAAATGATAAAATGAAGTGACAAAATCAAGAAGGAATATTTAAATAATAAATTATTGGAGAACTTTCTATTCATGGAAAGTGGTTAACCCTAAAATAAGGAAAATAGGTTAAGTGACCTAGAAATGGTTTAAGTAACCTAAAAATAGGTTAAGTGACCTACAATATGACAGTATAAATAAGAATCTAGGATCTCTTGTAAAATGTACATTTGGTGAGAATCCTTGTGGATCAATGGATAGCTTCTTGTGAATATCTTTTGGAGTATTGATGGAGAGCTTCTTATGAGAGAATCTTATTGGTGTGGATCTCTTGAGCATGATTGAATATCTATTATGAGGAAGAGAGCGAGAGGAGGATCTCATGGACGCATCAAAGTTTCAGCAATGTCAGATATCTTGATGACAAAAGTCTTGGATTCATAGAAAATCCTATTTTCTGATGCCCACGCAAGCTATCTATGTATAGGGTGCATGTACACGTGGGCTGGCTGTGTATAGGGTGAGTGTACACGCGGGCTGACTGTGTACAGGGAGCATGGAGTGGATAAAATCATGGAGATTTTTTTTTAGCTGGTGCCAAGCTCTTGGATGATGAGGTAGGTTCCAGATCTACATTCTATGGCTTTATATCTATCACTGAGACACTGGTATGGTTACATTATTGTCTTGATGGATGCTATTGTTTGATGTGTTTTGAATGCTTAGGGAATTCTTGGTATGGCTTCTATGATGTGGCTCAATTTGGTTGATTTGGTTGATGGAGTGAGCATCAATCTTGTGATTCAGTACTGACATGATTTCTATGGTATACTAGTTATTTATACATGATTGAGATAGAATTCATATTGATTTGTTGTGGAGCATGAGAAAGCTATTGGAGAGCTTGGATGTGTTGTGACTAGCTGTGGGTCAGTTTGGATAGTGGAAGATAGAAGAGAAAGTGATTGTAGGTTGCAGAGGATCTGAGCATGTGAAGTAAAGAAAAACTCTAGTTGCTCAGAAGCATACTCTTGTTACATCATACACTGTCCGCATTCACACACAGGTTGTAGTGAGCTTGGGAGCGTACACACATGGGCTGCACTACTGACAGGTTGCGTACTTGTTGACAGATTGATATCTGTTGAGGATTGTTGCCTCATCTCAGTTGGTGCTGAGAATGTAAGCTGAGTCTTTCATATAGAGTTGGTGCTCTTGTAGAGTTGTACTCTATTCAGTTGTTGATGATAAACCCCAAGGGTTGTAGTTCATAATAAAAAGAAAATTGTACATACATCTTGTGTTCTTTGTGTCCATTGTGATGATGACTTATTGATGATATATTGTTGAGATATGTTGTTGATATGTGCCTACATCTAATTGGTTATAAATGACAGCAATGGGTAATGAATAAATGTTGAATGCTAATTGATGAGTTTATGTGCAAGAGGGAAGTTTTGGGAAAAAGAGCCCCACACTCATTCACCCCCCCTCTAAGTGTGGTAGGTGTGTCCAACAATGATGATGTCAGGACTTCACAACTTTGCAAAGTCCACTCTCTTATGAAACTCAAAAGGGTTAAACCGCGTGCACCTCCTCTCGATCCAATGGTTGTCGGTCCACATGCCCAGATATGATGGATTAGATATGATCTCCTCCTGCACTCATTCCTCCTCTGCCTGGATGTGGATATAACGGTTTAGACTCCTCTCTACAACAGATCAAATAGATTTTTTTTCTCGAAATAATTCTCTAAGTGTCGAAGGCTTTGACCTTTGATTCCTCTGCGAGCCCTGTGACTTTAGGTCTCATCTATATTCTCCCTCTTGAGCTTTGGCAACGAATCTCGACCCTGACTCTGCACACACTTATGCTCTATGTGTATCTTCGAGCTATATTTTCTGAGCTTAATAAAATCTATCCTCCAAGGGACTTAGAATGACTAAGAGGGTTGAAATGCATACAAGAACTACGCCCAAGGTTGGCGAACTCATAGTTCGTGGCTCCAACTTACGCCACCACAGGATGACTCTCACCCGTGTTCTGAAGATCCTATCTCTCTTGAGCTTTAGGACTTGAAACAAGTCCTCTCTGTGTGAACTCCTTGCGCTTTGACCAACCCTCAACTGGTTGTCTTCCATACTTCCACTAAGTATTGGTCTAGTGCACTACTTGCATAGGTCTTCCTCCAAACGAAAGATACTCACTTTCAATACTTGAATCACTCACTATCCCTCCTGAGCTTTTTCGGTTATGAAGGATTGAAGAGCGTTACGCTCTTTCTTCTGGACTTAACACATAAAGGGGTTCTTCGACGCAACTATTGGGCTCCTTCATTGGGTCTAGGACTTAAGTGGTTATGGGTTTCTACTTACCTTGCAGAGGGCCCATGCATATCTACACTACCTCTCCTAAACTTAGCTCACTCCATCCTCCAAGGGACTCATAATGATAGAAGGGTCATCATGTGTACATGAAACTATACCTAATTTCGACAAACTCACAGTTCGTGGCTCTGTCTTAATCCACCATGAAACACAATCATTTATGAGTATAAAAACCCGACCAATATGTACAAGTTCCTAGTTGCCTACTTACACAATCAAACAGGAATAAAAGGAATATAATATAATCATTAAGGAAATATATTCATCCCTACAACATTCATAGTATATCCATCATTAACTCATAGTACCACTTAAATACAAAAGATATGTGATTACTTATCTATTACAGGTGGTAGCCAACCAACTGACTGTGGGTGTTCATCCTTCCACCCGACCATAAGCTTAGAGGTATTCATTATTAGCATTCTGGCCACCCCCATGCCAAGGCATGATATCACCAGGGAACTCTCATAGTTCTCAAGGATTCCTTCTCTGTTCAGGTTCTACTCGGGTTCTGTTCTCTGCAACTCTTAGATATTTTTCTCTGTTATGGCCTCTACGAGATTTATCAGATGCTCACCCTACATCAAACTTGCGGCCTTCTCTTCATTATTACCCGAAGAGATCCGTGCATCTCCCTTACAATCTTGCACTCTTGCATCCATGTCTCTTCTCTATTATCCGCCCGTGTATCTATATTACCTTCCTTCTTTTGGAAGGTTCCTGACCCATCATGTTCCTTCTGTCAGAAGGAAGCTCGGGTTTGGAGTTCTCTGTGGTACTTTGGGATGAAATTCTGTAGCTAGACCATGCTCCCATTCATGGGGGTGGTTGATAATTCAACCACTGGTCCTTTCTTCATCCACTGGTTTTCTCTCCTTGGGATCCGAAGGAGGTTGTCATCCTCATTAAGGGAAATTTGGGTTTTTTGGGTATAATGAACCCTCTCGTATAGTTTTCACATTATTCCTATAGTGATATCATGGCCAATACTTTCAAGGCTTCACCCCCACAGTCAGTTATTGGCAACTCAAACAATAATACATTTATATTGTCCACATGCCTCAGCATAGAAATCTTATTTTATGATTAATTACAGGCTGGGGGAAACAGAGTGTTATAGTGGGGAAGTCTTACCCACAGTGGAACTGCTGAGGGAATATCATTTTCTGGGTAAAAATTAGGCGTCCATTTGTTTAAGTATAACCCTCTTGGTCCAACGAAATAGGGGCCATTTCTTAATATGAGATCTCTATTTGATTTAAGCTCGAAGTAAAAAATATAAAATCCCTTACAATAGAAGAAGTGATTCATGTGTCCTTGGACCAAAGGATGCTAGTTCCATTCAATCCAAAGATCTATTTGTTGAGGTGAGGGCCATAGGCCCATGAACTATCTGAAAAGAGCTCTAGAGGTGAAAGAGAGAGATTTTCTTCTCGCATTGATCCCACAAGATTCTTGAATGCTATGACCTCATCGAGGAAATATGAGTCAGGATATACAAAAACCATAGGGGCTGAGGGTCAGCAATGGCCTAGGGTTGTAGAGCCGGAAGATTAAGGTTCTCAGTAGAGCTTAAAAAAAATTTAGCAAAAAATAAGAGCCTTCAATTGTTCACTTCGTAAGAGCCTTCAATTTTTTATCATTTAACCTACACTTTCTTATTACAACCACTTTTCCCTTAATTAATGACTTTGTAGATATTTAGGGCTTCTTAACCATTCTTCAGGGATTCCAATATTCATGAGGCCATAACTACTCAATCGTGAGGAACAATGTGGCGTACCGCCTACCATTGGAAATGGAATGATGAGAATTATCCATTCATGAGTATGTTACTTGAATTTACACTATCCTTCATGTTCAAATTCCTCAAACAACTTTGGGTTCCATAACCATACCTTCGGGGCTTACGTACTTCTTCAAGGGTTGACATCAATGACAACCAATCTTTCAACATCCTCCTTATCCCCCTCTCTCATGGAATCATATCTCCCTATAACACTATCCATTTTCATCTTGCAACCAGTGATGTAGGTTATTATTTGGAATGTTCAAAGTATTACATTTCCTAGGCACTCTGGAATCTTTTAATTTTTCAGAATCTCCATCCTTTCATCAAATAATCAAAATACATTATTACTACGAGGAATCAAAACCGAGGTATTACATCTAGTGTGCCCCTCTCATATGCACCCATTCCTCAAATCCTATTTTATTTGATAAATTCTAAAATTAGTGATTTGCTCAGTAACATGTAATGCATTTTTTTCCTTAAAGGGATAATTTTTTAAATTTATGCCTCAAGAGTGTGTGGATAGCATGTGCATTGAAAATTTTCCAAAAAACACTTTTGGGAGATTATGTCACTCAATTATACCACTTAAATCTTTTTTATGCCTCCAATACAAATTGAGAAACTGTTCCTAAAAGGATTTAGGAAGTGAGTTGCAACTCGCCATAAAATGATAATTGGGACTCGATCAATGAACTTTCAATGACATTGGACTCATGACATTGTATTACATCCATGGGAACTCCTCTCCCATGCATCCATACCCTATATCTTGTTTTATTTGATGAATTTTGAAACTAGGGTTTTCCTCAGTGACATACAATGTCATTTTTGCATTAAAGGGTCAATTTTTGAAGACTTTTCCTTAGGAGCACGTGGAAAAAATTATCATGCCATCCTTGCCTAACACACTTCCAGGATCTTATGGCACTCAAGTCTACTGCTTAGTGGTGTTTCTATACCCTAGGACCAAATTTCCATGTGTCCTTTAGACACTTGACCTAAATGCAATGTATGGGTGAACTATAGGAAATCAACACTATAGGAATGCAATAAGTCATATAAACACTTGACCCACTTCCTTCTAAAATTGAGTCCCTCTATTACAAAATGTAATAATCCCCAGGTTGAACCCCATATTGTAAATGTGCATATTTTTTATAGGCTAGTGAGTCGGGATGTTTGGGCTAGAGTACCTTTGTATATATATGTTTTTCGCCATAGTTCCTATGTGGTATAATGTCGATGAGCCTAGATTTGTAAATTGTATCGCACTCATATTATTAATAAAATACATAAATATTGAAGACCAAGTCATAATAAAGAGTATGGGGTGGATAGGACTCCATCAAAGGGAAAGGGGATAAGGGCTTAATAAAAGGGGCTAAGTCAAGGGGGCTTAAGCCAAGGGAACATTATAATATATTCCTAAAGTCATAAGTCTCATGATATGATTTTTATCCTAAGTTCCTAGGGGGTGGAATGAATTACCAAGTGGGGGAAAATTAGTTCCCTAAGTTCCATGTGTCAAGATGGGAACATGCATATTTAATGGGGTAATTTAGTGTAATTATTTGATTCCTTCCATCATTCTAAACATTTCCTAGAGAGTCCGAGCTATGGAGCTTTTGTTACCCTATAAATCCTTGGTGGTTTGGGTTGAAGAAGAAAATTGTCAATCCTAACTATGGCTAGGAGGAACGTTCAAGGTCTATAGTCATTTGTTGATTTTCAATAAAAGATAAGTGTTCTTTATGTGTGTTATTTTGTTGAATAATGTGTGTGTTTATGTATAATTCTATTATGTTATAATTGTTATAATTATTCATGGATTGTATACTATTAGAACTGCATAATGGTTGCATATGCAGGGCATATTAATGCAGTTGGAAGCATAGGCTTGGAAAAGGGTCTGGGTATGAGCCCTTATGAAGGTTGGTTGGTTTAATAAATATCCAGTTAAGTCAGTGGTATCAGAGAAAATAATTTATGAGTAATTTTATGGGGAAAGTGTGAAATTTTATAGTGCCCCACCATCCCAACAAGCATTAGAGTGGTTGGTGCTTTAGGGAAAATCCCCCCTAGTCAGAGTCTAGTGACTAGGCACATAAATGACACCTTAAAAGACATAATTACTCCTATTCCACCCAAATATAACAATACTTAATGAAAATTAAGGAAAAATAAGGGTAAATCAAGGTATGCACCTTAAGTCCTTTCATTTTTAATAGATCATTTCCTCTCACTATTCGGTCCTAGATTGCAGGCCTCCTCCCAATGTTGGCCTGAAAAAAATTCAAAGAACAATATACAACAACATATACATAATCACCAAAATCATTTAAAGGCTTAAATATTCATGAAAGCATTTTAGAAGTATAAACATGAGGACACATAGATTTGGGACAAGAAAATTATCTTTTTTTGAAAACAAGATGATAAGATACAACCTTAATCTTGTTGACATCACTCCATGAAGCTTTCCTAGGTTCCTCTAATTAAAATCCAAGCACACCAATCCCAAAGTGATATCCTCATAACCAACATGCCAACATAAGGAAATGGATGGATTGCATAAGGAGGATGAATGATTGGGAATGTTCAGGATGAAAACTCAAAACATGATGCAAAGGATTGGAATGATAAAGGGATAAATTTTGGAAGAGTCCACTTGCCTATTCTTTCATATCTTCAAATGACCCCCCTAAGGCCCTTTTTATATGGAGGAATAATAGTTATCCGATTGTCAAAAGGGATACAATAGGTAAAATGGTTTTGCAACCAAAAATATCCTGTAAACTCTGCCGAAAAGCACATAATTTTTTTATTATTTTTTGCAACTTTTGATAGTATATAAGGGTTGTTAGGTATTTAGGTAACCTATGTATGTGCACTGCATGTGTAGCAGGGAGTGTACACAATACAAAAACATTATTTTTAAAAGGAACCTTAGAAAAAGTGGTTGGAAAATGTGTAAATGAGTAGGTCAATGTAAAAAATGCATAGTACTAGCATTTTGGACTATAACAGATGCCCCCTAATGTGTGAGGTCAGAAGAGAAATAGATGGAAAAAATACATTATAACATCTTTGATAAAGTGGGATGGAAATGAGTCAAGTGATCCCATATGATTATTTGTGAGCTTGTCATCTACAAAATAATAATAATAATCACTGAGGAAGGCATACCCATGCTCGAGAAAAAGTAAGCATAGATGCCAATCAAGTACACTGCAGATCCATGTCATATAGAGTAATCATGGCTACATGACTAATATGCATGCCAATAAAGAACGTAGCCGCTTATAATACACAATGGATCTACAACTCAAAATAATCAGAATATATACAAATACAATGTCATATGAATCTTCAGGAGGCATCAATTCCTGTAGCTAGAGAGGATAGCTTCATGTCTCAAGAAATATCTTTAAGATATTCAAAACTCAAGTAGGAGTAGAATAAGAGTGTAAGACTTACTACCCTGAGGTCTTTGACAAGTCGTCATGAAAATATTGTAAGATATCGAAAATAAGGCATGAAACTTCATTGATTATGAATGTGAACTCAACAGTACTCTTAGGATGGCCAACCTAGGTTGTAAGAATTTCCCTTGGACAAGAGCACGACATATGAAAAGACTAGGGAAACATGTTATTGACATAAGTCTGTGGCACAAGAGGCACCATAAACTCTCCATATGTTTGGAAGAGTAACCAAATGGAGGAGGACATAGCCCTATGTAACCAGAACAACTTCCTAAGGTCATACTAAATCCCAATGCTTGCAAAAAAAATTGAAGGATGTGATTTTTCCAAGGGTTACTAGATTTTTTCCAGTAAAAGAGAATGTTTCACGTTCCCTCTTTTTGGAATATTTAATTTTTTTTTTTTGTTTCATATATTTGACGAGCTTGAAAAAGAATAAAATAATTATGTGTTCCAAAAAAGGAACGAGTGTTGTAGGAAAGAAAAATAGTTCCAAGCGCATGGAAAATATTGATGCTCAATGCAAGGAAACATGTGCGGGATCAGGGCACTCGAGAAAATTCCTCCATGAGTCAGGGTGTCAGATTGAAAAGGCAAAAATGATATAAGGATTGCATATAAGGAATTATATAAAGGTTCAACAACAACAAAATGGAGATGACATTAGGCCAAAGATGCAAGAATGAGACATCCAATGCGATTACAGATTGACATAATGAGATTCCTTCAATGTAAAGTTTTAAGAGCCCGGAAATGGTAAGATCGATGGTTTTTCACTTTAAGAGAGTCTGAAAAACACTAAAAGAAGACTCCAAAGTGTTATTTTTTTGTAGATTTATATCCCCAAACCCTAAAAAGGATAAAATAATACTCGAAAATACTCTCCTAGTAAGACAAATCTCTTGGGGTGCACATTATACCAAGGAGAACTATAGTTCATTTTTTGTAAGTTAAGTTCTCAAGGCCCAAAAAAGGGATAAACTAAAACCTAGGAAAACTCACCCAACGGGACGTATGTCCCAAGGTATTCCTTTTTCCTAGTTAATCTATTGGCCGGAAAAGGGATAAACTTGGACCAAATAGATGTTGTTTCTGGACCCATTAGCAAGTGTGAAAGAAACAAGGCCACTCGATGATATTTTCCTTTTTAGGGAGTCTGAAAAGGGATTAAAGAAGACTCCAATGGTTTCATATTTTGTAAATAATCTCCAAGTCCCAAAAAAGAGATTAACCAAAACCAAGGAGAATGGCCCTTTTTCATAAATTTAGTCCCTCAGGCCCAAAAAAGGGATAAACATATACCTTATAATACTCTTCTAGTGAACCGTAGCTCCTAGGGTGTACCTTTTTCATAAATTAGCCATCCAGACTGAAAAAGGGGTAAAATATCACCGAATAGATGTGCCTTCAGGTTTCATTTTGATGAGGATGAAGGGAAACAAGATCGCTCGAAAATCTTTTCAATTTTAGGGAGTCTGAAAAGAGATTAAAGGAGACTTCAAGGGGGGGGCTCCTTTTCATATGTAATCTAAGAAATGTTGAAAAGGATAAATAATCTCTTGCCAGATGTCACTTTCATAGTTTAAGTGAGGTTGAAAGAAGATAAATCATGCTCTAGGGGAGTCCCATGGGTTGAGGTTAGAAAGAAAAATTGAGAAGAAAAATGTGGCCTAAAACTAAAGTCATTGTGGGAATGAAAGGACTCCCAAGCTTATAGAATACTCACATCATGGATGCCATAATGAAGCACACGGATCTATCTAGGGAATCCATGGAGAGGAAGGATCTACCACCTAATTACGACACTTCTAAAGTAGCATGGAAGGTTATGTGTCACACTTTGGGGGGATCAACCCTATGGAAAAGCACAAATCGTCAATAAAATGAAAAATGCAAGGTGGTATAAACCTACCCTATATGCAAATGATGAAAACACAACTTCATCACAGGATGATATAAGTAGTACCCATGCATTAAAAATATTTAATCCAAAGAATATAAGATGCTTAAATTACCAAAAGATCACCAAGAGGAACCAAAACCTCCACTGAGCAAACAATAGGGAATATTTTAAGGAAAAACTAGGTCAAAAAATGGTAAAGCGTCTATAAATAGAGGTGAAAGGGTTCATTTTCACCATTTCAATTTGAAAATACCCAAAATTAGTAAAAACCCTCTTTCTTCGATTACACATTCGAGGAGAAATGGTTGATGGAAACGAATTGTACTTGGACCAAGTAAGTACCCCTCTCCTCCTCTTGCAATTTTGTTCATAATTTAATATTTTTAGAGGAATTTGGGGGTTGTGCACCCTATGATTCCTCACAACTATGCATGTACGTGTGTTGTTCACACTTAGTGTGCGTATTTACACTGGTTGAAATACTCTCAACCAATGTACATATGTGACTGTCTTCAAAACAGGGTAGGTACATACCCAAAAGAGTGATAAAAAGGCATTATCTCCCAAATTATTGCATGATACAGGATGTACATGCATTGGAGGGAGAGGGAACATGAAGAATTAGACAAAATGGTTGAAGAGGACCCAGAGGCCATGGCTACACTAAAACAATTTGGAATGTGGAAATTCTTTCATTGTCCTTTTATGAGCTCAATCGATATTAGTAAACCACTTGATTGAGTATTGGAACCCAAATGCAGAATCCTTTATGCTAGAAGGTCAATATTTGATACCAACTACATAGGACATCTACTTTATGACCTATCTCTCTAGGAGGGGTGAACTGATGAACTTGGAGACTTTCCCTCTAGGGCCATATAACATAGCCCACTATATTGATATGTATTGTGAATCTGGTACAGAGAAAGTAGGCTCTCAAGTCCGTATATAGAAGATTGATGATGTTAGCCTGAGAGTGGTGTTATACATGATTGGGAAGATTACTAGATCCGTTACTCTTCATTGGGCCTCTTGAGCTCACATGCATTGTGCAGTGTAGTTTCTGTAGCCAATAATATTTGATTGGATCACTACCATGCTCAACTACATGAAGACACAACTAACAGATTGTAAGTTGAGGAAGAAAAGAAACTTTAGATTTGGGATAGTAATATGTGCATTCTTATTTGAAAGAGTGTCAGGAATAAACCCAAAGGAGAGTGTGTGAGGTCACATAACCTCCTTTCCAACACCATGTAGATGGGTCACCTTGATGCCTCTCCAAGGAGTAGGGGGGCACGTGAGTCATAAGATGACAATTTCTTCGAATGGTGGAACTAGAAAATTCCCGCCATCGAGGATTATCCCTATGTGGCGATTAGATTTTTTAGAGACCCCAACATTCCCATGCCCCCTGGCACAGAATGTGGTGAGATAGGTACGTACTATCATTTTTAATTTTTATTTTGAAGGAGAAATTTTTTTTTGGTAGCGTCACAGTAATAACTAAAAAACCTATTATGTAAATATGTGGAACCAATGTGGCTAGTAGACTTACCTCAGACTAGGCATCTTCCTCGAGAGTAGACCCTGCCTGGAGGAGCTATAGCATAGGCAGGGCCATTTTCTGTAGAGGCTGAGAGATTATTGAGGTTGGTAGAGAGGAACTTGACATCTTTCACCCATAGTGTTCCCATGGAAGAGATAAGGATCTGCCACCATCTATGTAGCCTCATGGAGTAGGAGTACCCAGGGCATGGGTCTAGTTGTTTTTGCGTCTAGCCAATGCCGTAGTGCATTACAGTAGGGCCAATATTCAGAGATCGTATATTAGTACTGGACAACATGCATGTCAAGGCACCCATTTTTGTATCTCTCTTATGTATTGAGGGATTAAGAACAACGATTTTTACTTGATACTTTTGAGGCTTTACAACTTGTTAGCACTGAAAGTCACACTTTGACTTCTTAAAGTGTAATATCAACACCCATTAGTAAGTTTAAAGATAAGTTTTTATGATAAGGTGGTGAATGGATAAAAATTCAGTAATGCAGTGTCAATCACAGTAAGTTCCAGAAAAAATGCACCAACAAATGAGGTTTTGAGAAACTTAGATCAAGGTTTTAGAGAATAAGAGGGATAGGGGGAATACTTCAATAAGAAAGGTGAAATATATCTACCATTTACATCAGGTAATACTAGTAGATATATGAAGAAAACCTTCTGAAACAAGAACTTCTTTACTCAAAATGGAAACTATGATAAAATTATAAACAACATCACAACAAATCCTTCATTGCAATATAGATACAATAGATCAATTGAAACCTTCAATAGAATGCAAATCAGAGTAAGATAGAAACAAGATGATAGGAGAAAAAAAACTAATTTCTATTAGCCAAAAAGTCTCAGGTCTAGTACATAAAATCAAATATGTCTCTGTTACATTCACTACATCAAAATACGAGTCTCATATAAACCATTCAAAACTTTCTCAGTATTACTATGCCTATATTATAGCATAGACTTTCAATTACATCTTTAAGATCTGAATAAAAACATTATCCTAGGATCCCTGTGCCCTCAAAGTGGCGTGGCAATAGGTAGATATCAGAAAATAACAAAAATTCTAAAATCTAGGATAATGTTGGCAACATTCATAACATTTTATTTATGGATGATGAAGTGTCCCTTTAAGCGCATATTCCTTTGACAGGTGGCCTCCTAGATTGCAACTTACCCCTAGACAGTTGTCAAGCATTCATATAACCATCTGGAATCTTCTTATTCCTTCAAAACTTCAATAACAAGAGTTCACAACATAGTTCATAGCACCAGTCTGTATTAGCCAGTTCATAGTGTCAGGCACTGCGAACTTTCTTGTAGCATCTTATTGCATTTAATAATACCCAAAACATCCCAAAAACTATCTCCAGTGCTTCAACTATTGTAATCAACTCATAATATGGTATATTATTTGAAGATATCATCCCAAACTTAAACATGATTTATAAGGCATAACCATCCTCAAAAACTGCAAAAATGCATAAACAGGTGTTGGATCATGTTGTCATTGATGCTAAAGGTTTGATTGATTGATGTCAAAGGATTTATGTCAAGATATTGATTGATGCCAAAGGATTGATTAATTGATGATTGATGTCAAATGAACAATGTCTTTTCATACCATACTAATGTAACATGTATTGTCCTTGATGAGAATGGATAGATGAAGATGGATCAATGAGTTTTCCTTGATATGACGCATAGATGAAGATGGATCAATGAGTTGTCATTGATATGATGCATAGATGAAGATGAATCAATGAGTTTTCATTGATATGATGCATATATGAAGATGGATCAATGAGTTCTCATTGATACATGATACATGATGAAGATGGATTGATGTGGTTTCTTTGACATATGATGCATAGTTTGGTTGATGTAAAGATGACTCGTTATTGTCTTATCATGGTTGATAAGGTGTACAAATGGATGAACTCCAAAGTGGTCCCCTTATGGTGAAATCCCTCACGGGAAGACGCTTTACGGTTGAATTATCCTAGAAGTATGAATGGATAACCCATGCTTGATTGTGGAATAATGAGGTGAAGATCGGTGAATTTGTCAATGAAACTATCCTAGATGGATAGTGCTTGTCATGTCATTTCCGGTGGTATGAGAATGTCACATAAATCCTCACGGTTTGAGAGTTATGGCCTTACAAAGTTGGAGGACCCTTATATGTAGGCTTGAAGCCCCAAAAGGTCAAAGAAGTCAAAGAGCTTGCAAATAAGAAATCATTATTTAAATGATAAAGTAAAGTGACAAAGTCAAGAAGTATTATTTGCATGATAAAGTAAAGTGACAAAATCAAAGAAGATTATTTGAATGATAAAGTGAGGTGAAAAAGTCAAGGAGGAATATTTAAATAATAAAGTAATGGAGAAATTCCTAATCATAGAAAGTGGTTAACCCTAAGATGAGGAAAATGGGTTAAGTGACCTAGAAATGTGTTAAGTGACCTAGAAGTGGGTTAAGTGACCTAGAAGATGCTTCTAAGGAATCTACTTGGAGAAGTATAAATAAGAGGCAAGGGTCTCTTGTGAATAGTAATCTCTTGAGCATGTATTTAGGATATATTATGAGAGAAGAGAGTATATGGAGGATCTCATGAACGCATTAAAGTTTCAGCAACTCTGAGATCATGACAACAAAAGTCTAGGAAGTTTAGAAACCCTAGATTTTGAGCTATACATGGGTTGTAGTGAGCCAAGGCATGTACATACGTGGGTTGAATGAGGACAGGGTGTGTACAGTGGATGAAATAATGAAGACTTGTGGTTGAGCTGATGACAAGCTCTTGAAGACTGAAGCAGGTTCAAGATATGCACTCTATGGGCTCAAATCTGCCATAGAAACTCTGGTATGGTTGAATTGTTGTCTTGATGGATACTCTTTCTTGTTGTGTAGTGAATGCTTAAGATATTCTTGGTATGGTTGTTGTGATGTGGTTTGTGTTGGTTGATGGAGTGAGAAACACTCTTATGATTCAGTGTTGATATGATTGTTATAGTATGTTGATTGCTTATACACGATTGAGTGGCATTCATATTGTATGGTTGAGGAGCATGAGTAAGTTGTTGGAGACCTTGGATGTGTTGTGGCTAGCTATGGATCAGATTGGACAGTGAGAAATAGAAGAGAATGTGATTGAGGGTTGCAGATGACCTGAGTGAATGATGAAAATAAAACACTAGTTTATCATAATTGAAACGTAGGCTGTAGTACATATTGACCGTGTACATATGCAGGATGTACTACTGGTAGGGCGCATACATACCCGTGTTTCACTATCGACAGGCCACGTACCTATGACAGATTGATATCTGTTGAGGATTGTTTCCTCATCTCAATTGGTGATGAGGATGTAAGTTGAGTCTTGCATTACAGAGCTGGTGCTCTTGTAGAGTTGTACTCTATTGAGTTGTTGCTGATAAACCCAAGGATTGTAGTCCGTAATAAAAATAAAATTGTACATACATCTTGTGTTCTTTGTGTTCCTTGTGGTGATGATTTGTTGATGATATATTGCTGATATATGTTCATATTTAACTGCTTATAAATGACAGGAAGAAGTAATGAGTTAATGGTGATTGCTAACTATTGAGTTTTGTGTAAGAGGGAAGTTTTGGAAAAAATATCCCTACATTGTTCACCCCCCCCCCTCTCAATGTAATCAGTGTGTCCAACAATTGGTATCAGAGAAGGCCTTCACTATAAGACTTAACAAGCTTGAAGGAGATCCATGGACACACAAATGGATGATGAATCTCCAATCCTTGATGAGGAAAGCTATTCTACTTGGAGAATAGAAATGAGAGTGCATTTGAAGGAAATGAGAGTAGGTATTTGGAAGGCATCCATTGGTGGATCAGTTTCATTGAAGAACAAGTCAAAGTTTGCAACTCAAAGGGAAGTAAATAAAAATTATGCATTGGCTCTCAAGACCATTATTAGTGTTCTCCCAAGTCCAATCAAAGAGAGCATGGGACAATGCACTTCCACCAAGGATCTATGATTAAATATAGAGGAGACATACCAAAGCAAGAAGGAAGATATTGAAGATAACTCCATCAAGAACAATGAAGGTAAAGAATATTCAAAAACCCTTGATTGCATTATTTCTAAGTGTGATGATATTTGCAAAAAGGAAGATCTTGAAGACATTTCAAATGAAGGTAAAGAATCTCCAAAAACCCTTGATTGCAATAATTCAAAATGTGATGATATTGAATATTTCTCTACAAGTGAAGAAGAAAATCTAGAAATAGTTTGTGTAGAGTTTGATGGTAGTTATCCCATGGAAAGAATAGAAGAAGATATATTAGAACTTCAAAATAAAGTTGAAGATGGTTTATATGAATACAACAATGACCATTATTATATAGACTATAGCTATCTTTCAGATAACACTAAAAAGTTTCTTAGGAAGAGTAAAAGGCAAATCTTTAAGTTAAAGGAAATGCTCAAAGAACGAGAAGAGAGTAATAAGACTCAATTAGAATAAAAGGAAGAAGAGATCACAAGACTAAAGAATGAAAAAGAAGATAAGAAGGTAGATGATGATATTAGAAAAAATCTTGAAATTATTGTCCATCTCAAGACCCAAATTGAAGAAGCCAAAATGATAGAGGAACTATTGAAGAATCAAGTAAATGAAAAGGAAGAGTCATGTCATAAGTTAGAAGATGAAGTTGTTGATCTTAGAAAGAAAGTAGAGAAGTCAAATAAATTCTTGAAAATCTCACAAATATTGAATGAGATCCTGGAAAGTCAAAGATCACCAAATGATAAATCAGATCTTGGATACAAGAGAGAATCTACACATGCTAAAGAAATCACCTCAAAGAAGCATTAGGTAAGTCCCTTACTCTCAAAGGATGAAGACAATGCTGCAAGTCAACCATCTACACAAGGCAAAGAAAATTTCAAAAGAACAAAGAAAGGAAGACATCAAGAAGCCACCTTTACACCTCAAAAGGGATGGACACCAAAGCAAAGGTACGAAAGTGTTTTTCATGGTCAATGTTATTCATGTAATGAATATGGTCACAAAGCTTTGGAATGTATATCTTATGAAAGGAGAGATAATGGAAGATTTCATAACACCATAAGGTGTTGGAGATGTGATCAAGTAGGACACATTGTTGTTCATTGTCACAGCATGAGATGCTACAACTGTAGTGGATTTGGCCACAAATCCCAGGATTGTTGGAACATAGGAAGAAATTCCATGATGAGAACTTCACATAGCATGACTAGAAGAAGGAATGAAGTAAGGAAGGGAGACATATTTGAAAAGATGGAAGCTCAGAGCTCAAGTTCAAAGAAGCAGGGACAACTTCAGAAGTGGGTGAAGAAGACTGAACAACCAAAATAGAATGGAAGCCTTAAGGGAAGCTCTAGTGTGTCATGTACTGAAGCATACATGGGTGACAGTCACATACATACGCAGGCTGACCTTGAATAGGTCGCATACATATAGGAGTTGTCTGTGCAGCAGACCGCGTATATGTGGTAAAGCCTTGGGGAAAAGGCTATGCACATGGGTTGCAACTTGATGTGATGGTATAACACTATGTTGCAGGGTCTGACATAGTTTGTTGTAGGTTATAACACTATTTGTTGCAGGTTTTCATGATTCCATATTGGATTATGTAATGTGTGGATAAAAAATAAAATTGAAAGGCTATCTTGGATGCATGGCACTAACCCATGAATGTGGATTAAGGAATTTTTTGTTGAAGAACAATGTTGGTTATGAAAGTTAAGTTATGGCACCATGGTTATATGATATATCATGAGGATGTTAGCTAGAGATGTCATTGATATATTGAAGCATACTACTAGTACATGTATTGTTGGATGCTTAGTATTTGTTGTAGTGAATGGAGGATTGAGGCTAATCTGTTGGGGAACATGACTGGTGCATATTTGAGTTTCATTGATATATCTTATGATGTATTATTAGAAGCATATTTGTTGGATATCTTGGTGCATGCATTTGGCATATGGATGGGATACATATTGGGATATGTAGTTGGTGAGTTGATGAGGTGATCATGTTGTACATCATTGATGAGTCATATCTTGATTTATAGTTGATTCATGATTGGTACATTCCTAGTACATTGGTAGAGGCACCTACTAGCAGCTTGATTGGCACGTGGAGGATTTGGCATACATGTATGAGGATTCATCATGTTGTGGTATTAGTGCATGGTTGATGTAATTTCTTGGTACAAGTGATGATACATGTTTGGTACACTCATAAATGGTATATGTTTGGATAAGTACTTGGATAAAAGTACACCATTAGTATTACTTGATTAGCATATACTTTGGTACATGAGACATTTGATGGTTGTGGAACTTGGTTCATGGTAGAGGTATATCATTGGTGATATGACACTTGGTTGACATGTTGGTAGAGGTATATGGTTGATACATTCCATGGACGATATCTTTTGGCACATTGTATGGTGTTGATGTACATGGTTGATGTACATGGGTGTTGTGCATGATGAGCACACATTTTGGTATATGATGTACTTGGTTGATATTTTGTTCATGATTCTTTATTTCATTGTTAACATATCTTTTTCTTCATGATGTTTGGTATGGCATGAGTTTGATGCATGGAGAGGTCCAAGGATCCTCATAGAAAGAGAAGTTGATCTATGATCCATTTGAGCAGAAGCATGTGCTCATATTGCAGAGAAGATAAGGAGAGACATACCCATAGGGGGAGTCATTCTTCTTCCCATGATTCTAGGAGGAAAGATCCCTATACTTGGAGAAATAGAAGAGAGGCATAGTTCCAGGGAGAGAAATGGTCACAGGGGGAGTATGAGCAATGTATCTTCAACATTACATCAGAGTGACATCCCTTGTTCAAAAGGGGAGAGATTATTTAGAGGAAGCTCAAAAGCATTCAGATAGTGGGAGTAGCCCCAAGGAGATTTCAAGCATAGGGAGCAGCCCCAAGAGGAGAATGACCCTTTTACATTGATGTCAAAGGGGTAGAGATAGTCACATTGATGTGATTGATGACTACTGATGTAGAGAAATTCTTTTTCTACATGTTGACATCAATGATTTGTGTTGACATCAATGTTGGTAATTCCATTAATGCCAAAGGGGGATATTGTTGGATCATGTTTTCATTGATGCAAAAGGTTTGATTGATTGATTTCAAAGGATTGATGTCAAGAGATTGATTGATGCCAAAGGATTTATTAATTTATGATTGATTTCAAATGAACAATGTCTTGTCATAGAATACTAATGTAACATGTATTGTCCTTGATGAGAATGGATAGATGAAGATGGATCAATGAGCTGTCATTGATATGATGCATATATGAAGATGGATCAATGAGTTGTCATTGATATGATTCATAGATGAATATGAATCAATGAGTTGTCATTGATATGATGCATAGATGAAGATGGATCAATGAGTTGTCATTGATACATGATACATGATGAATATGGATCGATGTGGTTTATTTAATATATGATGCATAGTTTGATTGATGTAAAGATGACTCATTATTGTCTTATCATGGTTGATAAGGTGTACAAATGGATGAACTCAAAAGTGGTCCCCTTATGGTGAAATCCCTCACGGGAAGATGCTTTACAGTTGAGTTATCCTAGAAGTATGAATGGATAACCCATGCTTGATTGTGGAATAATGAGATGAATATCAGTGAATTTGTCGGTGAAACTATCCTATTTGGATAGTGTTTGTCATGCCATTTCCGGGGATATCTGGAATGTCACATAACTCCTCACGGTTTGAGAGTTATGGCCTTACGAAGTTGGAGGACCCTCATATGTAGGCTTGAAGCCCTAAAAGGTCAAAGAAGTCAAAGAGCTTGCGAAGAAGAAATAATTATTTAAATGATAAAGTAAAGTGACAAAGTCAAGAAGGATTATTTAAATGATAAAGTAAAGTGACAAAATAAAATAATATTATTTAAATGATAAAGTGAAGTGACAAAGTCAAGGAGAAATATTTCAATAATAAAAGTAATGGAGAACTTCCTAATTATAGAAAGTGGTTAACCCTAAGATGAGGAAAATGGGTTAAGTGACCTAGAAATGGGTTAAGTGACCTAGAAGTGGGTTAAGTGACCTAGAAGATGCTTCTAAGGAGGCTACTTCGAGAGGTATAAATAAGAGGTCTGTTGTGAATAGTAATGTCTTGAGAATGTATTGAGTATCTATTCTAAGAGAAGAGAGTGTATGGAGGATCTCATGAACGCATCGAAGTTTCGGCAAGTATAAGATCATGATGGAAAAAGTATCAGAAGTTCTGAAACCCTAGTTTCTGAGGTATACGCAAGCTGTAGTGAGCCAGGGAATGTACATACGCGGGATGAATGAGGAAAGGGCACGTATATTGGATGAAAGAATGAAGACTTGTGTTTGAGATGATGACAGGCTCTTGAAAAATGAAGTAGGTTCCATATCTACACTCTATGGGCTCAAATATTCCATAGAAACTCTAGTATGGTTTCATTGTTGTCTTGATGGGTACTCTTGCTTGTTTTGTAGTGAATGCTTAAGGAATTCTTGGTATGGCTATTGTTATGTGGTTTGTGTTGGCTGATGGAGTGAGAAACACTCTTATGATTCAGTGACGATATGATTACAATAGTATGTTGATTGCTTATACATGATTGCATGGCATTCATATTGTATGGTTGAGGAGAATGAGTAAGTTGTTGGAGAGATTGGATTGGCTATGGGTCAGATTGGATATTAAGAGACAAAAGAGACTGTGATTCAAGGTTGCAGAGGACCTAAGTGAATGATGAAAAGAAAACTCTAGTTGCTCATAAGTGATATGCAGGTTGTAGTACAGACTGGTCACATACATACACAGGTTGTACTACTAGTAGGGCATGTACATACACGTGTTGCACTACCGATAGGTCGCGTACCTATGACAGATTGATATATGTTGAGGATTGTTGCCTCATCTCAGTTGGTGCTGAGGATGTAAGTTGAGTCTTGCATTATAGAGATGGTGCTCTTGTAGAGTTGTACATTATTCAGTTGTTGTTGATAAACCCAAGGATTGTAGTCCGTAATAAAAAGAAAATTGTACATACATCTTGTGTTCTTTGTGTTCCTTATGGTGATGATTTGTTGATGATATATTGTTGATATATGTTGTTGATATATGTTCATATTTAACTAGTTATAAATGAAAACAAGAAGTAATGAGTTAATGGTAATTGCTAACTAATAAGTTTTATGTAAGAGGGAAGTTTTGGGGAAAAGAGCCCTATACTATTCACATGGATTTCTTGTTTGGTTGTTTCTCTTGTAAGAGGTCTCCTAGATTTGACCTTGTTAGCTACACTGGGTGAAGGAAACACCACCTTCCTTCCTCTCAAACCTCTCTCTTTAGTTGAAGGAACCTCTACTAGATTGGGATCTGGCATAGGTGGAGCTTCTCTCTGTGAAAACTATGAAGGTATTCCTCGTTCATGCTCCTGTGTTTCTTTATTATCTCTAATAGTCTTAGTGCTCTTTATTTTCTTGTTCATTTCTGAATATACAGTCTTATCAATATGAAGAGGGATTTGAATTTTAGACTTTGGAGTGGGAGCAATGTTTAGCAAGAAGTTCAAACAAGTAATAAATGATTCCCAATCAATGTTTTTCTTTCTCAATTCCTCCATTACCAACATATTTATAAGGCCTGAATGGAAGACACTTGTATCAAGTGCTTTTGATTTATCTTAGACCCTGTCAGACATTTTTCCAATACTTCTAAACAGGTAGAAAGGGAGATTCGTGGCATCTTTACCTGTGAAGTGTAGTAGTATCCTTATATGGTATTGATATAGGTGTTAAAGGAAAATCTCCTTACGGACAGGTAGATCTCCTTAAAGAGATAGACTCTTAACTCTAAGACAGAAAGTGCTTATCATGGTCATTGACTTCCTTTTAGATCTAGGTGGGCTAGTGTGTGAGAAGGAAGGAGAAAATAAGTACCTTTTACTGGTGTTTGCCCCTGCACGCTCCGAGTTGAGCTCCAATCTTTCTCTCTTCGATAAGCCCTGTAGACAAACAAAGTACGACTACTTCCTACTCTATCAAGATTAGTCCAAAATAGGTCTATCTACTGAAGAGACAAATTCATGTGAGATTGAACACGAGTTAGAAAGAAACAGGCCAAGCAAATTATATTAATGAGGATGAAACATTGCTTACAGCCATAGATGGAATTGCAGCAGTTCTGCCAAGTCCTCCTTGTCTACCCCTTGCTCAAAAGATCCACGATCCGAATGATGAAAGCTTCACTGATTGCTCCCTATGAGATCATAGGTCTCTTGCTGCCAAATTATCTCTATTCCAGCACCACTTATAAGATCATAAGTTTGGTGTGATTCTCCTTTTCCAATCCCCTTTCACCATTAGAAAGCTTGCTTATATAGCCTTGGAGAGGCTCAACAACTTGAGATATCCTTGGGGAAGGTGAGGATTTTCCTCCTTCAGTTGAGGATCTTCCCTAAGATCATGGTTGGACTAGGGATTTGAGCTCAAATTCCTTCTAAGAATGAAATGATCCTTCCCCCATTCATCTCAACAACTCAACTGCTGCCTAAAATAGGTAGCACTCCCTCAAAAGGGCCATCAAAACATTGTAGCGCTCCCCAGTAGGCTTAGGGGGGGTTCCAGTACTCCTAAAGGCACCAGTGCTCCCTCAAAAGGGCCAAAGGAGATTTATAATGCTCCCAAATAGTGTAAGGGGGAGCGCCAGCGCTCCCAGAAGAGGTATAGGGGAGCGCTCTCCTTCAAAACTTAGTTTTTTGAGTGTTTTCAGATGGTAAAAGTTCATGAGCCCAGTTAACCTTTCCTCCTCTTCCAAATCAAGTGTTTTACATGTGCCAAGTGTCCTCCTGATTTCGTTTACAGGCACGACATGGGCATCATGACAATATGATTTCTTTAACACTTGCGACACTTGTGAGCAAAAAGTGACACTTGCGAACCTTGTAATGATGACACTTGCGAAACTATTAAAGTGAGTATTTTTTATGTGTAACAAATTGCCCCCCAAAGTATGAAGTTAGAAGATAGGAACTGATAACTGAAATGCTTTGTAGACTTTCAAGCAAGGGTATAGACGTAGAGAACCTGAAAAAAGTTGCACACAAACATCCAACAAATATTATGACATGTTTCAAACCCAAGGCAGGCATACCTATGCTTGGGTGATCAAGACTTAAGATATGGCCGCCATAAAATACACTGCGGATCCATAATTGTATTGATAAAAAGGTATAGCCACTGAAAATACACTGTGGATCTATACTCTTATGACATGAACTGATCATAGCCACGAAGAATACACAGTGGATCTACGAGATGACAAGACATAGCCACGACCAAGACAAAGTGGATCTATGTGACAGTATATGTGTCATTGTTCAAGAGAAATTCCATTGCAACCTGGGAAAAGTACATATCAAAGTGATCACTCAACCCAGGGTCTTCTTACCGATCCCGATCTAGTACGAATCTAACCATGTGAATATATGTCCTGATGTCGAACATGGCAGAAACCACTTGATTAACGGTCAGTGATGTAAACCGTTAACAAGCGCGAGGGAGATCACCATTAATGTCAATGATTCCCAAGGTACTCTAGTACATTCCAACGAATGTGAATGGATGAGCTGAAGTTGAACATCCATGGAATCATCCGATCAGAGTTCAATGATGTAAACCCACTGTCGGATGTGAGGAGGCCTATCATTGAGGCATGCAGGTCCCAAAGTACTAACTGGTTTCTAAGCCTAATTCCTGGATAATGTGTTGGAGTCAATAGGAATAGACTCGTCGAAGGAGGGCCTTGATGTATCCCCCATCAACGACACGAAACAGACACAGAGATGTAATAGGTAGATAAAATGAACATGGAATGACACAGGTATTGAGACAAGATATTTGTGATGGCTGACTCTCGAGGCAGATACTTCCCTTGAACACTGAGGCACGACAGCAGAAACATGACATGGACCAAAACTTGATGATGTAGTGGATGTTGTGACTTACGTCAGGTGACCCAAAGGAGTGAAGGATACTCAAAGGATTGGCTCAGTGCAGAGGTTCAGTGAATTGAAATGTGTGCAAATACAAAGTGTCATGTTTAAGGGCGACTCTAAGAGTTACTTGGTAATGTTCTCACAAAACTGCTTAGCTTGCTTCTTTCAATTTTTCCCCCATCCAGATAGACGAGTACCTCTTTTTAATTTAACGAGCTCAAGGAGGGTAACACATGCTCGATATAACTCACTTTCGGTAAGTTTATCTTCCTTTGTTTAACAAACTAGAAGAAGTAAGGGTTCGGTCCCGTATGGGCCTATCGATGTTTGTTTTAGCGAGTCCAAAGACAGAAAAATCGAAGGTTTTTCATGATTATAGAGTCTAGAAAAACACTTAAAAGAGAACTCTCTCAGTTCTTTTTTCATAAAGTAGTTTGACAAGACTGAAAAAGAGATAAACTATCTCTCAAAAGATGTTTTCTTCAAATACTTTAACGAGCATGAAGAGAAAAAGGTCGCTCGGTAATATTTTCATCTTTAGAGAGTCTAAAAAGCACTTAAAGATGACTCCAATGTTGTCCTTTTTCGTAATGTTAGTCTCGCGAGGCCGAAAAAGAGATAAATTATCACTTGAAAGACGCCCTTTCCAACCTTTTAAGGAGTGGGAAAGGAAGCAAGATCACTCGACAATCTTTTCATGTTTAGAGAGTCTGAAAAGAGATTAAAGGAGACTCCAGGGGGTTCCTTTTTCGTGTATCCATACAGGTCCGAAAAAGAGATAAAAGTCTACCCAGATGCATTCTCATGTATTTACGAGCACGAGAAAGAACAAAGACTAAGCTCGGTATGCCCCCAGCTTAAAATCTGGTGACTTAGCTCCAGAATGATCAAAAAAGGCAGGAGACATGCCCTCCAAGCTTCAATTCATTCACCGAGTTTGATGTTATCACCAATTTCTCTAGCAGATGAGAAAAAGGAGAAGGGTGGATGAAAAGAAGGTTCAAGAGAGGTGATTGTTTCATTTTTTAAGGAGAAGGGTGGATGAAAATAACTATGCTAAGGACCTCTATTTCATTTTTTAATGAGCTTGACACAAAGAAGAGAAACTATGCTCATGGTTTTGTCCGGATCAGGGCTTCCAAGAGGATAATGCTCTGGAAGGGTACCATGTCAATGGATAAAACATGGTCATGGCCTCCAGAAGATCTTCATTGGATGGAAGATAATCATTTGAAAAGGAACACATGTCGAGGGTTGTGATAGGAGTAAGGAGACTAGGCTCCAATAATCCTACCGAAGAAATCACCATGTCAACTACCAGATCCAAAGAATCAGAAGTTGAAATCATGGGAGACAACGCCACATAATTGACATGTGGCAGGGGTGATACTGTCTGCATATAAGAACCACTTAGGGAGGTAACCCAGTTAGGGCTAATGAATGAAAGTTGATCAATAGTCACAATTCTTCCATTGTGAGGAAAAGATATGACATGGAAAAGAGTGGATACAATATCTTTCATGGCATAGACATAATCCCACCCAAGGAGTAAAGAGAAATACAAGGGGTCTCGGACTACCATGACATCGATAAAGACATTTTTCCCTCCCAAAGTTATAGGAAACTGAGGAAGGATCCCTAAAGGTTGACTAGTTCTTCTGTTAAAAGCTAACAGATTCTGTGTAACTGGTGCAAGCTACGGACAACCCAAAGCATACCAAGCAACAAAAGACAAAATACTAATGGACACACCTTCATATATCAGTGTTTGAGGAACGTCCTGACCACGAACCTGTATTGTAATCTGGAAAGGAATGTGAGAGGGAAGATGAGGTCTAGTTAGCGCACCCCAATCAAAAAGGATGGCTTCAATACCTAGAGGGGGTTTCACAGGAGAAGGAGGAATGCCCCCCAGCATGGTAGAGTCTGTATTAATGAGAAAAACATGGGTAGTATCGAGTTTAATCTCTTGAAGGGGAGTAGGATTGACCGATGATTGGATCGGATCAACCAATGGTGGACTTGGATAGACCACTTTAGCAGTCTTCAAAGGAAGAGTGGGACTAACCGAGGAAGGGACTGGATTAGTCACTTTGACATTCCTCAACGAAGGAATGGGATCAACCGATGGTGAAACTGGCTCGACCACTTTGGCACACTTCAAAGGAAGAGTGGGACCAATCGAGGAAGGGACTTGGTCAGTCACTTTGGCACTCGTCAAAGGAGGAGTGGGATCGACCAATGGCAGAACCGAATCGACCACTTGAGTTTCATTCTCCAAGGGAAGAATGGGGTCAACGGGTGGAAACAGATCGACTACTTTGGTGTCACTCTTTAATGGGAGAGTGGGATCGATCGAGGATGAAAACAGATCGACCAATTTGGTGTCACTCGTTTGAGGAAGAGTGGGCCTGATCGATGACGGAACTATATCAATTACTTGGGTTCATGGTTCAATCGAGGAGCAAATTAGATTGAACACATGATCAACTGGACTAACCAGGGATGGAACTGGATTGACCACCTGATCAACCAGATTGATGGGGGATGGAACCGAATTGAGCATTCCATCAACCAATGATGGGTCAGAGGAAAGATTATGATAACCTTTTGGAAGTTGAAGTTTTTCCAAAAGAGAAGAAGCCTTGTCCATGCGAGGAAAAAGGTGAGAGTAATGATTACCTTTACATAATATGCAAGGGAACTTGACAGTTTTCTTCTTCTTACCAACCTGAACATCACTAGTTGACAGGATATCATCGACATGATCGACAGAGGTCGATGACGTGGAGGACCACATTTCTAAGACCTAGGTAAGACCGAGGCAATCCCTCAGAAAATGGTCACCCTTACAAAGGCTACAAGGGAATTTGGGTTTTGGATTCTTCATTTTAATCTTGTTGACCTCATCAACACTCCCAGTAATATTAACAGTAACTAGTTTCTTAGAGCCAACATCTGATGTTGTTGGGGCCTTTGTCCTTTTTGGGTTCTTCTTCTTCTTCTCTTTCCGTTTTTTCTTCTTCTGATCAACCTAGCTACTTTCTTTAGAGCTTTCACTAGGCGAAGAAGGAGAAATGAAAGGAGACTTTATGGGAAAAGAAGGTGAAAATTCAACATGAGGTTGATGTGTGGGTGGTGTACTGACATCCAAATTATTAGGTGCAACTGAAACATTGGGAGGATTCAGGATCACTGGAGTGGGGATCAACCAAATTGGTAATCCAATAGTGAGTCCTGGAAGACTCAGTGTGGCAACATATGGAGGACCAAAGTTTCCAAACGAAGGAAAAATGTAAGGTTCCCTAGGAGAAGGGGTTCCTCCATTGATACTCCCAGGATTCGATGCCATTAACACTGACTCGACCTAAGGTCCACTAAGTAAAACAAACAACACACGCTAAGAATCTAAGAAGCAAACAATCAAACAAACCTTCCTATGATGAAACCAGGGGTGATTTTAAGAACCTCCCCTAAATTTATATGTATAATAAATGGGTGAATCCCCATGATACATAGGAAAAATTGAAGGCTATTTTATCAATAATATAAAATGTATATATAATTTTTTGGCAAATATTTTAGTCAATTATATAATCTTGTAAAATATTGGTGAATATTTCACTGAATTATAAAATCTTGTAAAATATTGGTGAATCTTTCACTGAATTATAAAATCTTGTAAAATATTGGTGAGTGGTGTTGGATAAACAAATGGACTTCAAACAACATTTCACCACATCTACTATAGTAAAGTCGACCAAAATTGACAAAGAGCATTTTTTTATAGGCCAATTGCAAAATGTGTTTCAATCTACAAATGGAGTTCAAAACATTGTCAACATTCACTACATCTGCTACAATAAAGTCAACCAACATCAACATTCACTACATCTACTACAATAAAGTCAACCAACATTTCACCCAA
>ML789403.1:541230-552680 GCA_009831015.1 Picea engelmannii
CAGCTGTAGAATTCTCCATCATTTTATGAACCCCAAGTAGATAGGAATGCCTAATATGGTCATTAACCATATAAATACTCATGCAAATCCATGAAGTGTTATCAATAGCTGTAACCTCATCTAAAGACAATGACACAAACCTAACACTTGCAATATTCTCTTTCATATCATCATTTTCTACTTGAGCTAGATATTTTGCCCATTCCCAACCACTCATTAAAGACCAATGAGAAGATGGAAAGTTTGGCATTTGAAGAAAAGATAGATATTTCATGTAGTCCGGATAATCTGTCATAGGATGCCCTTTAGATAAGATGTGAAATACAGTGCTTAATTGTATTGTCTTGGATAACAAATTTCTTTCCATCGTATTTTCGAATAGAGATGTGATGGTTCCTCCACCTGCCTCGAGTTTTTGCTTGATTATTAAATATTCATTATATTCATCATCATATTTGACATGTCAACATTCCTTGGAAGATTTCCATCTGACAATAGATTTCTCCTCGCCATCTATAATTTTCTTTTCATACACCTTTCCTACATGCTTCTCAATTGTATCTAACTTCATCTGAAATGTTGTTAGCATGCCAAGTTTCCAACTACATATATTGCATATAACTTTTGGTTTCCCTTTCTCATTTTTTGGAGGTAATGGATCAATAAATGGAAATTTTGAGACCCAATTTGGTTGGAAGCCTCTCCCTATGTCCCATTGGCCCTTTTGTCTTTTCCATGAATTGGTTGTGTTCTTTTCCAATGAAATATTTTCAACATTTGTACTGCCAATTTCTGGTGAAAATGCATTTATCTTACTTTGATCACCGGAGGAACATTTTTCCTTATTTATTATTGGGATATTAGATGCATTCTCATAAGAGTTGAGATCTCTTTCAGTGATAGGTTTCTCAAAAGAGCTTGAAGCATGAAGAGAATGTGGATCCTTGGATTGAGGTCTTTGAAAATATGATGATAGATCATTTTGTCTTCATCTTTTCTTCCCACGATCGGTGTTTGATATCTCAATAAATATTCCACAATTGAAATTTCAAATTGATCTAGAAGCCAAAAGTGAAACCTGCAAGAGAAATAATATAAAATTAGTAAAATTCCTACCAAGTATAGAATATTCAATTTGAACAAAGCTACTCTAATACTTTCTCCCAAATTTCTCCTCATCTAACCAACAAGATAACTTTATCTTGTTCATTTGAAAAAATGAAAGATCTACATTTCACTACTTTTCAGCATTCCAATGTTTGAATTGGTTGATAAGTTTGAAAGTAAATTGTCACCTGCTTATCAGTCAAGTCTTACAGAGTACTGTAAAGGAGTTGTAGATTTATCCATAAACATAAATGTATATTCTATATAGTATAATTCCAAATTCTTACAGAGATCTATTGGGAGTTTTTCCTTTAGCCACAAACCTAAAATAAACATGATATATATGATAAGAATAAGAAATGTTTACCTAAAATTATTTGAAGTTTGATGAAAAAGGGATAAGAATAAGAAATGTTTACCTATATCTATACCTATAGGAATAAGAATAAGAAGTCCCTGAACTGTTTTTTGAGTGTGCCTTATATCTATCAGGAGGGTTAGCAGATTTGTGTTCAATGGTAAGAGAAGAGTTCAAATCTAAAAGCATGAAATTTTTTATAGACTATGATGTTGCATATCACATCATTCCTATGCTAAAGTTTCAGCCTTTTACTATAGGATGCAAACCCAATTTGCAACTACATGTATATGAATAACAATATGATAACAGTAAAGGAGAAATTTCAAATCTAGAAGGTATCAACAACAGTTATGATAGCCCTCTTCGGGAGTGTACAAGAAGGTCTTGTAGTTGATCTGAAAATAGAAGGCTGACTTGTTATGCTATGCAAGAACCCTCTATCTCAATAAAATAAACTTTACAGGACCTTGCTTCATGTGTTAAAATATGCAAGATGATTTATATGTTAAGTTCATGCTTCTTCTTTTCAATGTTCATGTGGGAGGAAATGTTCTTTTAAAAGGTTAAATATGTTCTTTAAAAAAATACACAGCAACATCACTTGTAGCAAATAACCCATCAAACTCACAACAATAACAAGATGATAAAGGAGTTCACCCCTCTCTGGGCTACATCTCCTTGAGCCTCCTTCAATGGACTAGGCTCTTTGGGATTAGTTTGTCAAATATTCTTTTACAAGCTGCTTCTCAACTCCAATGGATTTACAGACTATACCATTGGGTTCAGAATACATAAAAACCCCAAAAATGACTAATAGAACTCTGAAAATGGATCTTGGTTCATCCATTCAGGACCTCTTCTACATGTGGCCTTTAAGCTTCCCTGAGCTTCTCTATGGAAAAAACACCTGTAAAAGTCCTCCAATGGATCTAAAACCTATCCCAGTGTGTTCAGAGCATAACAATTAGTCAAAAATGACTATTCAGTCACAGAAAATAGACTAGGGCTCATCTGAGCATGGCCTCAAACAATGAGGGCTTCAAGCTCCCTGGAGCTTCCTCAAACTTCAATGGTTAAAAACCTACAAAAGAAGTCTTCAAATGGCTATGAAAGAAGTGCCAATGGATTCAGAACATCCAAAAACCCCTAGCTGGGCTTTTTAGGCACCTCATTTGGCAAAAAGATGAAGAAGTTAGGCCTCCTACCATTTTCCTCCTTCAAGCTTGTTGTCTCTGGTTCGCCATTTTGCACCTGTGTGTGAGTAACTTGGCTTCTGGGCGTTTCCCATGCCTAAAATCAGCACCCACGTGCATCTCCACAAAACGTTCCAAATTGTTGAACAGTTAACAGAATTAGAGCCCCCAAAGTAGGAGGTGTTGGGCACATGAGGACCATATGGCCACGTCCCGCGCATAAAAAGGGCTAAGTTTCCACCGTTCAACGTGCAAGTGACAAGTGGTGGGCGCAAATGAAACCGTTTGAACCAATTTCAAAACCCAAACTAAAATAAATAAATAAATAAAATCCGTGCGCACAGAATCTATGTGGAGAAAGGTCATATGCCTTGGAGCCCGAAACCATGGGCCAACTCCATTTAAAATGTATGCGCGCCACTCCATTTATCAATGGTTATAAAATACATTTCCACAGTGCTATATGTTTAAACCGCGCCCTCCGTATACCTAGAATGGTCACATGTGAAATGTAATACAACCGTGGGACGACATTTGAAAACCCCCTACGCGCACACCATCGGAGGGTAGGGTCATATGTAACTAACACGTGCACATAAGAACCGAGGGCTGGGGCTTAGCCCCAGCCCTAACCCCGCACCAAAAAGTAAACCATTCAACATATAAATATATTTCAACATATGGTTATTAAGAACCATAGCGTGACGCGTTGGTGGGTTGGCCTTTGTTAAAGATTTGGACAGTGGAAGGAGGTCTGGGGTTCAACCCCCACGGACCCATAAAATTTTAAATAAATGAACCAATAGCCAATAAAGGGGTGCCACGTGGTAGCCCACGACTGGGCCACGTGGCACCATAAAATTTGCCAAGAAATTGCCACGTGTCGTCAAATGATTCGACCACAACTACCAATAATAAAATGCCACGTCAGCATGTATGGTCAAGCCACATCACCTCTGCCATGTCATCGTATGGCCCTGCCACATCAGACTGTATGGACTACACAGTCAGCGCTCATTTTTTTACCTGTTTGGCGATTCGAACAGATCCCGATATCTCTCGCTCCCGACATCCGTTTGAGATGAAACGAGTTGCGTTGGGTTCATGATGATGAGGGATACGCTCTCATTTGTTTTGAGGCAATTCCGAGAACATTGATTTTTGATCTAAAATTTGACCCCTGGTCCAAATTCTGATCACACCTTCCCACTGAAAGGCTTTTGGACCCACAAAAGCTTATGATTATCTATCTGAGCTTCAATACTCTTCTGCTTTCAATTTCTATCAACTGATTCTACTTGAAAAGTCTTTTCGACAATCACCTGGATACTTTGACATGCCTTGCACTGCAACTGACTATGTCCCTCAAACACTATTCTTTGGCTGCTGCTGACCCACTGTTCTCTCTGTTCTTGGAAGACTGCCAACCTTCCCACTGAAAATCAAGTCCCTCTTGTGAACTCTTTGACATCAACACAATCCACTCTCCAATGGCTGCAAAAACTTTCCTGCGACATCTTTTCACAAGCCAAGAAAACCATCAATCTCGAAAACAAATTGATACAAGACTGAAAATGATGTCAGCAAAGTCTTTTTTCTCTTCAAGAAAACTGTCGCATCTTGTACTTCATCAAAGCATATGGCGTTTTCCCGCATCTTGGTGTACTCAAAATCAACTTTCAAGCCAACAAACACGATCGACTAAATGCAAGTCGAAAAACATGATCGACACAACATAGTCGTCAAGACAACATCGACACAACTCGAAACTCATTTGAAACATATCAACCTTCCAAAATGACAAGTCGACAAACATGATAAACAATCATGTTACAATCATGAATCATTCATGATGAACTATCACCAAGTTCATTGTTTACGCACACACAAAAACACATGCATGTGCATAGCTCTTCAACTCTCCTTCTGGTATAAACATAAGTACATAAACCCAAAACATGTGGGTACATAAGAGCTGAATATGAAAAATATATATGGCTGTACCAAATGAGCATCATACCCCTCTTTTACATCCTCCTAACGAAGTGGTATAACACAAGAATACATTCAAAAGAAAATGCATACACATGCAAACTTGCATCTTACAAGTTATAATAAACTGTTGCAACTTGTAAAACTTCAACAAAAATGAATAGATAAGGCTGAAATGTGCATCTACAACAGAAAAAATGCAAGCCTTACTTACTCAAGAAATCTAACCATTTCTTACCAAGCCAACTCAATGGTGAATTTTTCTGTTGAAAATCGTCTTCTTGTGAATCATCCTGACTCACATCGATGATGGAATCTCCTCTTCCATTCTTGCCAATCTTTTTATCCATCTGCTTCTTGTGCTGTGGATGAGTGGTTGGATGCAATGTCCAACATTGGTCAATGAGATGACCCCTCTTCTTGCAATGAGTGCAAATCTTTTGCATGTTCTTTTCAAGTTGCCTTTGTTTGGAAAGTTTCCTGAAAGTAGTCAATCTTTTCCAACATTTTGAAACATGATGGTTATATAACCCACAATATGTACATGGACTTTTTCTTTCATTTTTACATGCAAATTTACCATGCTTAACATAATCAAAAGCAACTGAATGATAAGCAGAATTATACCTTGAACATTCACCTTTATTGCCTCTTTGAGGAGGTGAATTTGAAGAGTTACAAGCTCTCTTTTGAAGACCAACAAATATGTTCTTGTCCTCATGGCTGTCACAACTCTTTTGTTTCACACATTTACATTCATCTTGAAAACAAGCCTTGCATGTTGGAGGGATTGAACTTTCAACAAAAGTTCTTGAACTTTCACCTTTATAGCCTTCTTGAGGAGGTGAACTTGAAACAAAATTTGTTCTTGGAACTTTTTCCCCTGTCTCCTCAACTTGGGAATGTGCTCCATCTCTTGGTTCATATCCCAAACCACAATACTTAGGTCTCTCTTCAACAACAATAGGCTCAACAATGCCTTGTGCATTCTTGCCTAACCCTTTACCTTCATAGCCCATTTTTAACAATAACTTGGACCCTATTCCTCTTGTGTGATTTTCAAAAACACCAAAGCATTCTTCTTGAGAGGAATTTGAAGATAAATTAACATTACATACCTCGTGTTCATGCATGTACTTGGTAAGGGTTTCCTTTTCCTCATGGAGTTGATTCTCCATCTCATGCAACTTTTCAAGAAGTTGGTCTTTCTCCTCCTTCATGGCCATCAACTGTTCTTGAAGGACAATGATCCCTTCTCTATCTTCCCACAACTCTTGTACCATATCTTTCATGGTTAGCAACTCTTTCAACATCTCTTTGTCCAAGAACTTGGATAATGAAGATGTATGGGAACTATCAATGTTTGAAGCTTCTTCCATCCTTGCAAGATATCAAACTTCAATGCAAAACTTGCACAAATACCAACGGCTAAATCTCAAGCTATCAATGGAAAATACATGAGCAAAATAAACTAGGCTCTGATACCATCTGATCTGGAAATAGAAGGTTGACTTGTTATGCTATGCAAGCACCCTCTATCTCAATAAAATAAACTTTACAAGACCTTACTTCATGTGTTAAAATATGCAAGATGATTTATATGTTAAGTTCATGCTTCTTCTTTTCAATGTTCATGTGTGAGGAAATGTTATTTTAAAAGGTTAAATATGTGCTTTAAAAAAATACACAACAACATCACTTGCAGAAAATAACCCATCAAAATCACAACAATAACAAGATGATAAAGGAGTTCACCCCTCTCTGGGCTACATCTCCTTGAGCCTCCTTCAATGGACTAGGCTCTTTGGGATTAGTTTGTCAAATATTCTTTTACAAGATGCTGCTCAACTCCAATGGATTTACAGACCATACCGTTGGGTTCAGAATACATAGAAACCCCAAAAATGATTAATAGAACTCTGAAAATGGATCTTGGCTCATCCATTCAGGACCTCTTCTACATGTGGCCTTTAAGCTTCCCTGAGCTTCTCTGTGGCAAAAACACCTGTAAAATTTCTCCAATGGATCTGAAACCTATCCCAATGTGTTCAAAGAATAACAATTAGTTAAAAATGACTATTCAGTCACAGAAAATAGACTAGGGCTCATCTAAGCATGGCCTCAAACAATGAGGGCTTCAAGCTCCCTAGAGCTTCCTCAAACTTCAATGGTTAAAAACCTACAAAATAAGTCTTCAAATGGCTATAAAAGCAGTGCCAATGGATTGAGAACATCCAAAAACCCCTAGTTGGGCTTTTTCGGCACCTCATTTGGCCAAAAGATGAAGAAGTTAGGCCTCCTGCCATTTTCCTCCTTCAAGCTTGTTGTCTCTGGTTCGCCATTTCGCCCCTGTGTGTGAGTAACCTAGCTTCTAGGCGTTTCCCATGCCTAAACCTAGCACCTGCGCACATCTCCAAAAAACGTGCCAAATTGTCGAACAGTTAATGGAATTAGAGCCCCCAAAGTAGGAGGTGTTGGGCGCATAGGGACCATATGGCCACGTCCCGCGCATAAAAAGGGCTAAGTTGCCACCATTCAACGTGCAAGTGACAAGTGGTGGGCGCAAATGAAACCGTTTGAACCAATTTCAAAACCCAAACTAAAATCCAAAAAAAAAAAAATTGTGTGCACAGAATCTATGTGGAGAAAGGTCATATGCCTTGGAGCCTGAAACCATGGGCCAACTCCATTTAAAATGTATGCGTGCCACTCCGTTTATCAATGGTTATAAAATACATTTCCACGGTGCTATATGTTTAAACCGCGCCCTTTGTATACATAGAATGGTCACATGTGAAATGTAATACAACCGTGGGCCGACATTTGAAAACCCCCCGTATGCACACCATTGGAGGGTAGGGTCATATGTAATTAACGCGCGCACATAAGAACCGGGGGCTGGGGATTAGCCCCAGTCCTAACCCCGCGCCAAAAAGTAAACCATTCAACATATAAATATATTTCAACATATGGTTATTAAGAACCATAGTGTGGTGCATTGGTGGGTTGGCTTTTGTTAAAGCTTTGGACAGTGGGAGGAGGTCCAGGGTTTGACCGACACGGACCCATAAAATTTTAAATAAACAAACCTATAGCCAATAAAGGGGTGCCATGTGGCAACCCATGACTGGGCCACGTGGCACCATAACATTTTCTAAGAAATTACCACATTTTGTCAAATGATTTGACCACAACTGCCAATAATAAAATGCCACGTCAGCATGTACGGTCAAGCCACATCATCTCTGCCATGTCATCGTACGGCCCTGCCACGTCAGACTGTATGGATTGCACAGTCAGTGCTCATTTTTTTACCTGTTTGGCAATTTGAACAGATCATGATATCTCTCGCTCCCGATGTTCGTTTGAGACGAAACGAATTGCGTTGGGTTCGTGATGATGAGGGCTACGCTCTCGTTCGTTTTGAGGCAATTCTGAGAACGTTGATTTTTGAGCTAAAATTTGACCCCTAGTCCAAATTCTAATCAGTAGTAGACCATGTCCATTTCTAATACTTGATAAAATTTTCCTGCATCTCCTCCATAGGAATGAAAGAACCATAAATTGAATGTTATTCAAAGTCCCACTACCATGAAGTTTCAACATCCAATTCTCCCTATAAAATGCTTCTTTTGATTGATGTCAGTGAAAAAATAGCATAGAGTACTCAATCATGATCTAATCTAGGCCATGTTGCAACTCCAAAAGGCATGTTTCACCATCTCTTATTTATGAAAAAAAATAGATGATTTGACAATCTAGTGTTGTGAAACAAAACTTGAACTAGACTCTCTTTCAGTGCCATCCAGCGTGTTACCCCTCAAAATGCATGAGCATCTTGAGATATACTTTCTAGCAATAAAAGCCTTGTTGTCATGATGATTTTCAGTATATTGGAACCCGTAACTTGAGGAAATGTATTTGGAGCCTAGCCAGTCTTGAAATGTTACCCAAAGATAGTCTTGTGAAGAGTTGCAATGGCATTGGAGGAAGAATGCAGTTTTGTTGTGAAGGCTGGAATTTCTACAGAGTATAAATTCTAGTGTTAATGCTAGCTTGGCAAGGAGGCTTGCTAGTGTTAATGTAGAATTTATGATGAGGGCTACTATTTAGATGTCGAGTCTGACAAATATTGAAATATTCTACTGCAGTGCTCAGGTAGAATTTGGAGAAATCTACACATTTTTCTCTACTAATTCTTTAAGCATTGATTGGATGTTACACTTGGAATTTTCTATTCAACAAATGTCATTGTTGATCCCGGTGAAACGAAGATCATAATCTTCGGTGAATTGTTTCAACTGGGACCCCATTGCATTAAACTTTAAAGTTCACAATTCAAATACATTTTTCATTGTTTTTAATTAACAATGATGAAACCACAATCATCATATCCCTCAGTAAAGAACATTTCATGTTTGGGTGTCAGCAGACATTTTGGAGGCGATTTTATCGTGTACAAATATACCATCCTCTAATTAGTTTGAAACAAGAAGGAACCCTGACATCATTTTTAGAATTTGGGATATGGCTTAGCTTGAAATCTCTAGGTTTGTATGTGTCTACAATAAGTGGAAGGAACAAACAGTCATATATTTAAGAAGGTTATGGTCCTCAATGCACACATAAATATCATCACACAAATTGAAAGAATTTTGTTTCCTTGATGCCAACAGAAAACACTTATGAATTGCTTCAAAATCATGCAAACCTACTTCAAACAGTTATTTTATTTGCATATGAATCAAAAGATGTTCAACACCCATCTCTTTGAATATTATACCCATCACTTGCTTCTCCCTATAAAAGCCAATTGTTGGCAGGGATAGTTGATTCAAATAGTTAAAACTGATTTTGAGGTTAGGGTATTGGTTTTGTGTAGCCTTGGGTACAATTATATTGAATAGATGCAAAATATGCTCTTCCAGAATATGCATCTTCTATACAAATCTCAATTCATGCTTGTAAGATATAATCCTCATAACTTGAAAGAGAGATGTCCCTGAAACATAGGTTTGGTTTGGTAAGCCAAGTTGCAGGGCTTAAAAATTTATCAGTGTGCTTGGTGATTGTTTACTGTTGATAACTGTTGTTCGTGGTGAACTTAGTGTCTCATTTAGAACAAGATTCTAGAGGGTTTTAAAATGCCAAAATCTTCAGTGTAATCATGCAATAAGGATGTCTATACCTCCACTATATGTTCATTTTTCACTTATATAATATTATCAGAAGTGAAAGTCTCAGGCATAGAGGGACAATAAACTTAAAGTTCATAGGTGAAGACGGGTGAGCTTTAAAATCTCTAAATTCACAATTTGAAGTTGGAATTCTTGCCATGATGATGACCTAGGTTCAAAACTAAACAGGTGTGGTACCTAATCTAGTGTAGTTGACTAAGTCTTCACAAGGTGTGATGTTGTGTTAATATTATAAGCAATGATGTGTGTTTTTATCATGCCATTGATGATTTTTATAGAAGTCATTAATGGTGTGATAAAAATACAATTGCTATTAGTTTTGGTCCTCATGGTAATGCAATGATTATTATATCTTGTAATATGTCATGTTTAGTTGAGCTTATTTTAGGTGGTTTGTCCTAGGAAATATGCAAGGTTAGGTCTAAGTCCTTGGTGAATTTGATGAAATGAATACCCTTCAACCATGGTATCTAATTTGAAGGTAATACCACTACATTAATAAAGGATAATTTACCAACTAAAAATAAGTGAAAATATTCATCCTACACAAGCAACACATAATAAAGATTTGTCTAATTAAAATTTTATAATTAGAGAAATTTGCTCGAGTACTCTTTCTAGTAAGAAATTGATATGGTTTTCCATGAAACAATTGAGTGAATCATCTACCTTATAATAGACATCAACCAAACTATTTGACTCCCCTTATACAGACTATGATAATTAACACATTCTCAATGTCAGGGTATGAAATACAAGAGATCCCTTATTTAACAAAATCAATAGTTTACTTCGATAGGGAATACACTTTTTGGACATACAGGTTGCATCTCAATGCATAGGCATAGGTGAAAAAGTTTTTTCATTTTCAAATTAGATTTTGGTGTTTACCTCAAGTTGGGGATGTTCTATATATATCCATCATAGAAAATGAAATCTTAGAACTTTTTCTCTAACCAATGCTTGTTGACATAGTTGTTGCATCTTGGCTTTCTTCCTCACCCCTGTATCAATAATCCACATTATTGTTTTGTTGTGAAATAAGCAGTCTCATGATGAGGCATTAACATTCCTGGGGGTTTTTTCTTCAAATTTTATTGCAAGATCTAATTTCAAGCTCTTGATTATGTACAAATGGGCTCTAACTCCTGAATAACTTTGCCTTAACTTTCTCTGTCAAAATTACACCTAGAAAAGTGGCCACCACCTATATTATTTTTAGTTTTGGCGACCATGGTTACATGTTTCATCAGTGGTGGGCTTGGGTAATATTTCTGCCTTTTGAAGTTAGATTTGACGTTGATGCATTGGGTAATATTTCTGCCAAGAATTTGAGAGGATCATGCCAAAATACCTCCCAAGATTAACTGTTGTGCATTTTGTAAATGATACATTAAAAGACGGTGTTTTAAGAAATTGCCACCTACATGTCAAAAATCAGTACTCACTTCTTTGTTGTGAAAAATGTGCCCTCTTTGCTCTGAGTTGAGTACTCTTTTCACTGTTGAATTGTGGGACTACTATGAAATCTGTGTTTGTTTTGTTTGAGTTTTTCATACTCTAGAAAAGCTTGTAAATTGGTAGTCACTTATTTGCTGT
>ML789403.1:562255-616615 GCA_009831015.1 Picea engelmannii
ATAGTTGAATCATTTTTTACTTTTTGGTGGTGGGACCACAATGAGAAGTACACCCCCTCCCCTAACAACTATTTCTCCAACAACTAGTTTTACAACAACTAGTTGAAGGAGAAGGGCACCCACTACATAAAACCCTTTACCATCGTTTCATGAAGTACAATGTCAAATAGAAGAATGAGTTTCTAAAAATCTTTGGTTAGAAATTCAATTATATGAGTGTTTCTCTTCATCATCTAGTTGATAGTTTTATTTATATTCTTCATTTTCCATATTTACCTCTTTGTCATGCAATGATGAGGGATAAACAACATGTAGTGTATCTAAAATTACATCTTTAATGATCTTAGGATTTTCAGCATGCTCTTCCTATAGGCTATTTTCTATGAATTTAGAGATACATGAGACATTAAATACTTGGTTTTTTATAGGACTAGGATCTGCTAAAGGATAACGATGATTATAGACTTCTCACATAACCCTGTGCCTTTGACTTCACCACTATGTTCCTCATATGTCATTTCTTCGACAATTTTGTTATTTTGATCATGCTTGTAAGTGGGGAATCAATGATTAAGGAATGCTTGACTAAAACCCACAAGAGATGAAATGAAAAAAAAAACATATAAAGCAAGGCTTTAAGCAAATACAAAATCAGTAAGCACCTCTCTGAAGCCGCCACTACACCAATCAGATATATGAGTTTGCAATTAGATATGTGAGTTTGAAAATTGTCACTGTGGTTGAGCCTTAGTGCTGAGCCGTGAGTGGGGTCCTCCTCTGCGAGCGGGGTCTTGGAATAACAAAATATGGTCACTGCCAAGTGGTGCCTGGGCCGAACCTGGGAGTAACCCGTTACCAACTAGAAGAAAGTCCAAGAGTAAAATACTAAACCCATAAACCTCAAGGCCCAAAGGGGAAATAAAAGGTAATAGAAGAAGAGTAAAACCATAATTTGTAAACCTTCGTTCCATCAAACCTTAAAGGGGAAATTCAAATAAGAACGAATATGTAAATTGGGGAATGCATTTCAGATCCCATATAATTTATACCATGTGGGAGGGCCAAAAACCTCCATGTTCTTTGGAAATCAAGCAAAGGGAAGATTGTAGGCTGTAGCTACCCAGTGTTGAGTGCCCATTGCCCATATCACAAAATCGAGGTGAAATTAAATCATAAACCCCGATTTTACCAAATGGCAGGGCGAAGAAGCTATCATAAATTCCCATATTTCTAGAAATTTGGCTAATGGAATCTTGTTCCTCCAAATTTCAGGGTCTAAATATAATTTGTTTTCCTCTATCCCTCCTAAAAACATAGGCTAACCATGTACATGATTTTTACCCTAAAATAAATTATGGGCTAATGAAATAAGTTTAAAAAAATCACTCATACAAAAAATTCGCCCAATAAAAAATTAGAGGCCCCTTAATTTCGCCCATGAGCAGAATTTCGCCCCTAAAATCATCTATGGATGAAACCACTAGTTGGTGATGAAATCCAACGTCGCGAGATCAAAATAGGAAGGGGCGGGGATAGAGAGGGTGGATCAGTTATGTTGGCAACCTGCTTAACGCACTTACGCCTTGGTGCAAGCTTCCATGCAGTAATTGTGGATTTACCATCCAAGGAGCCCGAGTGAGTTTGACCAATGTCTATTCCAGGTATAGTGAGACTTCCCTTCACCATCACCTTGTGTGAGACCCTAAAGATTGTGGCTACTAAGGTCACCAACTCGTAGTCAGCCTCTGGGTGGGTACAGCTGACAGTCTAGTCAGAATGTATGGGCAGGATAATAAGTCTGAAATCATCTTGAAAGGCTCCCACACATAATCGTGGGTATACATTCCAGTGACCCCTAATATACGATCCGACCACTACAAACAGTTGGGCCACGGAGGGATAATCTTCGTAACTCACCCGAATGCGACCTCGTGCGTAAACCCTATGTGAGAGGGGGATCCCAGTAAGACAATACGACAATTGGATTTGACTCTCCCTACCGCAAGATACTACGTTTGTTCGATAGCTTTGGAAAGTTATCCTTTCAATCTATTCCAAAGCCCTACACCTTAAACTAATGTAGGTTTGCTAACAAAGATGTAAAAAGTCTGATAAATTTTAGTTAAGCGTTGATTTTAATGGATGTTGTTTACTCAGAGGGTGTACGAAAGTGAAACTGATGGAATGATGACTCAATTCCAAAAAATATGCATGAAATATGATAAGCAATCATTTCTTTTCAATGAATACCTATTTAAGGGAAAGAGGAAGAGTCATTTTCACTATCAAACACTTGATAAGGAATGCCCTCAATCAATTTTGTTCTCAATCAAATCTAATATGATGCTACAACATTTCAGAAATGAAAACTAATATGCAAACTAATCATTAAGATGTACTTTTGTCGTTTTTATGTGAATGGTGATCGATTCAATGAAAAAATTGTCCTTCCAACTACCCTTTCAGATCAAGGAGATTCGGACAAGAAAACGCAAATTTCGCACAAGCAACACACCCCTTTGCAATCAAACAAGAGAAAGAAAATAAAAAAAGCAAAAGGAAGGAGAAATAAATTGGATCATATGACCTCAAAGAACCAAATGAGAAGAGTCACAGACTTCTAATGTCCTTCACTAGAGTTCCGCTCAGTCGGATAGGAGAGAAGAAAGCAACGGATTGGTTTCAAGCTCTCAACAACAAAAACTCAAAAATGATGAATAAGGGAATAAAATCTGAAAAAAAAGGTGTTTACTTCTCAGGAGGAAGCATGTCAAAGGTCAAAGGAAGGATCATTGAATCACAAAGCAGCTAAACAAGTGAAGAAACAGGGTCTAGACCTCCAAAAAAAGGAATTTTTGAAGAGATTTTGAGCAAAAAGGGGCTGGTGCTTTGGTGTAAGGGCCACCATAGTGTTATAAGCTTTGTCTAACACTTCCAGGGAGTGCTGGCACTTTGCTAACATGGGCAGGGGGGCACCAAGCTCAAAAAACTCATAAAAATGTCAAAAAAAACAAAATTTCAGTCAAATTTTAACAGGTAAGTTGAGTGTGATGGGGTAAAGAGTCAATCAACAAGTGCAATCAGATGTTAAGGGGTGAAAAAGGTCTAATAACACAAATGGAAAGACAAGGTCTTATGAGAAAAAATCAAAACCAAAAGTTCTAATTCGAAAGTTCCCCAGTGGAGTCGCAAGTTTCTATTGAAGGAAAATTTCCCTGTGGACAGGTAGATCTCCTCAAAAAGCTAGACTCTTAACTCTAAGACAGAAAGTGCTTATCATGGTCACTAACTTCCTTTTAGATCTAGGTGGACTAGTGTGTGAGAAGGAAGGAGAAAAGAAGTACCTTTTACTGGTGTTTGTCCCTGCACACTCCGAGTTGAGCTCCAATCTTTCGCTCTTCGATAAGCCCTGTAGACAAACAAAGTACGACTACTTCCTAATCTATCAAGATTAGTCCGAAATAGGTCTATCTACTAAAGAGACAAATTCATGTGAGATTGAACATGATTTAGAAAGAAACAGGCCAAGCAAATTATATTAATGAGGACGAAACATTGCTTACACCCATAGATGGAATTGCAGCAATTTTGCCAAGTCCTCCTTGTCTACCCCTTGCTCAAAAGATCCACGATCCGAATGATGATAGCTTCACTAATTTCTCCCTATGAGATCATAGGTCTCTTTCTGCCAAATTATCTCTGTTCCAACACCACTTATAAGATCATAAGTTTGGTGTGATTCTCCTTTTCCAGTCCCCTTTCACCATTAGAAAGCTTGCTTATATAGCCTTGGAGAGGCTCAACAACTTGAGATATCCTTAGGGAAGGTAAGGATTTTCCTCCTTCAGTTGAGGATCTTCCCTAATATCATGACTCGACTAGGGATTAGAGCTCAACTTCCTTCTAAGAATGAAAATATCCTTCCCCCATTCATCTCAACAACTCAACTGCTACCTAAAATAGGTAGTGCTCCCTCAAAAGGGCCATCAGAGTGTTGTAGCGCTCCCCAGTAGGCTTAAGGGGGGCACCAACACTCCTAAAGGAACCATCACTCCCTCAAAAGGGCCAAAGGAGCTTTATAACACTCCCAAATAGTGTAAGGGGGAGCGCCAGTGCTCCCAGAAGAGGTATAGGGGAGCCCTCTCCTTCAAAACTTAGTTTTTTGAGTGTTTTCAGATGGTAAAAGGTTCATGAGCCCAGTTAACCTTTCCTCCTCTTCCAAATAAAGTGTTTGACATGTGCCAAGTGTCCTCCTGATGTCATTTACAGGCATGACATGGGCATCATGGAAGTATGCTTTCTTTAACACTTGCAACACTTGTGAGCAAAAGGCGACACTTGTGAACCTTGTAATGACGACACTTGCGACACTATCAAAGTGAGTATTTTTTATGTGTAATAATAGGTGGATCTTATATTTGTGAAAACTGTGAAGGCCTTCCTCCTTCATGCTCCTTTGTTGCTTTATCATCTCTAGCAGTCTTAGTGCTCTTTCTTTTCTTGTTCATTTCTAAATATACAGTCTTGTCAATATGAAGAGGGATTTTTGTTTTAGACTGTGGAGTGGGAGCAATGTTTAGCTCGAAGTGCGAAGAAGTAATAAATGATTCCCAATCAACATTTTTCTTTCTCAATTCCTCCATTACTAGCATATTTATAAGGCCTGAATGGAAGACACTTGTATCAACTTATTTTTATTTAGCTTGGACCCTGTCAGACATTTTTCCAATACTTGTAAACAGGTAGAAAGGGAGATTCATGGCATATTTACCTGCAAAGTGTAGCAACATCCTTATCTAGTATTGATATATCATGTTAAATCTCCCTTCATAGGTGAAATATATTTGAATCACCTTCAACATATTATCAAATCCCTCCAACATATGATTTATGGGCACTCCCTTTGACAAATAGTCCCCTTGGTATTCTGGTTTGAGAAATTCCTTGGAGAAAGTAACATTCAGAGTCATGGCCTTGAACCATCTATCACCAGTGTTAGGTATCTCAGTTGCTATTGAGATGGACAATTTAGACACCTCAAAATCCAATATCCCAACCTTAGTTTTTGTCCCATCAAATTTAAGTGCAAACTCCCTAGCCACCTCTGGGTGCCCTCTCTACATTTTCTGAAAAAAATAATGAAGCCTACTTTTTGGAAAACTTCCCTGATCAAGGGTTTATAATCAAAAAGTTGCATATCGTAGGGCTCTGTTCTCACAATTCCCCCTCCTTTGCGATCCTTCCTTTGTTGTCGAGTATCCGTTAATGTTGTTTGAATAAAACCTTACCACAAGATTTAATGATGTTAGAGGTAAAACAGGGATAACAAAGGATTAGGGTTTTAATGGATAAAATTTCCCAATAGGCTAGTTCTATGTAACATTTATGTGATTCTCAACTCATTTGACCTTCAGAAATAAGACAAGGTATCTTTCAATCATGAATATAAACGGAAATACTACTAAAAATATCAGGAAGGGATATTAGAACAGATCTTTGCAAAATAGGTCTTATCAACCTCAGACTTGTTCACAACATCACTACTCTTTTGCAAAACTCAGGTTGACTTCAACAAGTGACTAATTTTACAGTGAAATATATAGGAGTGTAATCAAGTTTGTGATCTTGCAGAAGATAGGTTTTTGTAAAAGGTGATGGAACAGATGGTTCACAGTGTTGGGTTTGCTACACAGAGTTTGCAGCACTAGGGAAGGGGTTTTACAATGCTTGGGAAAGATAAGCAAAGCATGTGAAATGGATTAGTGGGAAAGGTGGTCTAAACTCGTGGATACTTATGGCTTAATGAGAAAGGTTCAGAGCACATGAAAATGGGTTTAGGAACTTGTCAGCAAGTAAATGAGATAGTTTGCAGTGCCTATCACCAATTCGCAATGCCCCAAAGGAAAAACAACTAACAAGCCCTTTCCCAACCTTCAAATAAGGTGAAAATTATCATGGACTACCTGGTGACCTTGAGCTAAAAGATGGTATCTTTGAATTTGCACAAGGGTGCTTGAAAACTGTCCAACCTCCAACTCATCTTCTTCATCTAGTTTGCAACATCATGTTTGTAGCACCTTTCTATAGCACCAGGTTCACAACGTGGAGCTAAAAATTATTTGTACACTTGGAGAAAACAATTATAATCCTTTATCACATAATCCCTGGATATGGGTTTAAAATATCATCTATGAAAACAAGGAGATCTTGATTGACATGACCCATAAATGCAATGATGGAAATGAATGCATGGTGTACCTTTGAATGCACCGTGAACTCTCCTAGTGAGTTGGAAACGTACAGATCAAACTTGATTTGACATCTTAATGGGTAAAGGTGACAAAAGGAGGGGTCTGTGTATAGCATGGAGGAGGTGACATGTCAGGGTGATGATGGAGAAATGGAAAGATGTGACTCATGAAGGCTTTATTTGACTTTTTATGATAGTAAGGCATAACCCAATGACTCTAGACCAAAGCCAAAACTAACCTTAGTTTATTTACATAAAAAAAAATTTGAAAAATGACTATAGAAAAAGGGACCTAAAACCTAAAACTTAATGAACACCTATGATTCAAAATAAAAAAAATGAAAAGAATTTGACCCTTGCAATTCTATGTGATACCATTTGTCTCCAAAGGGGATGACATGCTTCTTGTGAGCTTCCAAAAACATGCAGCTTTAGTTCCTTATCTAGGGGCTATGGGGTCATTATTTAAAACAAACAAAACAAGCTAAAACCGATATTTACAATGAAAGGAAAGTCACTCATGGATTTAAGAAAAGTATTAATTTAGAAAATTCCCATTAACTGGGACACCAGAAAGTTCAAAGTCTTCCAAGTTCTGCAATTTATAAGTGTTATTTTGAAAAAATTTAGAAATATTGAAAGGAACAATCCACAAGGATTTGAATTTACCATGTTTTCCCTTGTCTTTCCTTTGTGCATCCCATTTGAGCACCAGGTCTCCCAGTTGGAAATATTCTTTCTTTACCTTCTTGTCAAAATCTTGTTTGATCTTCTGTTGATGGCTCTATGCTTTATCAAAGAGCTACTCCCTAGTTTGTTGTACTTCCACTAGCTGATGCATCCTTCTGATCATATCATCTGGCTCTCCTTATTTGTCTTGAAGAAATTTTTCCACAAGTAATGCAAGTTGAGAAGGAAAAACAACCTCTATTCCATAGACCAACTGAAGTGGAGTAGTACCAATTGATCTCTTGGTGGTTACTCTATCTTCCCATAGAGAAAATTTCAACTTTGAATACCAAGAATTTTTGTTCTCCTCCAACAATTGTTTGATGATCTTTCCTAAACTTTTGTTAGAGGACTCTTCCAAACCATTACCTTGAGGGTAATAAGGAGTAGAATAAATAAGTTGGATCCCAAAATTTTCACAGAACTTGACCAGAGGTTCAAATTTAAAAGTTGTATAATTATTAGTCGTAATCTTGTTAGGACATCCAAACATTGACCAAATGTCTTCCAGGAAGCCAATGACTACTTTATGTGTTGCATTTCTTGTAGGAATGGATTCTATCCACTTGGTGAAATAATCAATGGCATTCAATATCCAACGATGTTGGCCACTTGAAGCTAGATGAATTTCTCCATTGAAATATAATACCCATTGCTGGAAAGGACCAGATATCCTTATGGGCTTAAGAGGAAAAGATTTTAGCTACTACTTTCCTGAGAATTTCTAACATTTATCACAAGCCCTAATCTTTGCATAGACATCAGTGAATAAATTAGACCAAAAGTACCCAACTATGATTATTTTATATGATGTTGTTGGCATAGGGGAAGACCCAGGGCTCAATGCTTAACAACACACCAGCAAAACCCCAACTACCAGCCCTTTCAGAAACCCCTGCAAAGCAGGCGAAGTCTCACCCGAGGTAGAAACATGGGAGGGGTTATAGGACGTAGGTGTTTGTAACCAGGTTGGGACACAAATCTATGATAAAAATCACTTCACAGAGGATTTTACTAACACTTAGAAGGTCACATGCATTAGTTTCTTAACATCATAGAGCATAATCAAAGATAGATCGACGCAGTAACAACGAATGATTAGATACCCTGAGCACTTGGCACTTAGAATTATAAGTTAAATCTAGCATTCATTTACCCTTAACACAAATAAATCACTTAATCAACAAAAGATCTATATATAGAACAATCAAAGCACTAAGAAAATTCATAACAGAAATAATACAGCACAAAGCAAACCAAGAGACACCAAATAGATGTGGTTCACCCTAGTGTAGGGCTATGTCCACCAACCACTTCGCCTCTTTATTATCTGTCGAGATCTTGCATTCAGTAACTCCTATGCACTAAGCCACAGAGTCGAGCTTCACATAAGATAAGAGATCTGCACACTAAGCACTAGATCCTTCTTCCAAAACTAGGTCAATGCACAGAATCAATTCTCTATTGAGCATAAAGCCTTAATGCACATACATTCCTTTGCACATAGCAGCTCAAACTACTTTCACTTAGCTACTTATACAATACATTCTTCTTTATTTATACTTTTAAAAACCTTTACAATAATGCCTAAACATGGGAAAACCCATGGGATGACATCTCATAAAATCGTTACAAAACCCTAGAGGACCCTTTACTTGGTCCAAATAACCCTAAAAAATGATTGAGATCCATGATCTCAGCTCCGCCTAGGAACTCCTTCTTCGACCAATGTGTCGAAGTCCAAAAGTGGGCCAAAACTGACCAAAGTTTCCTCAAAACTTGGTCGAGGGCCAACATGCCCCCAACACTCACTTGTGACTTGTCTCGAGTCACTCAAGTCAAGACAATGCTTCTTTAAAAGAATCAAGCTTAACTCGAGTTGTCTCACCTAATCCTCTCTCTCAATGAGCTCCTGGACTATCTGCTCCATAACAGGCCCTTCCAGGCATTTTCCTGCTTCTGCAATGACTTGATCTAGTTGTGAGCCATGTTGATCAATATCTTTGAACACCTTGCAAGACTCATCTTGCATAGGTTGTAGCTTCTGCGTGACTTCCATTACTTTAACCTGGAGGGTAGTGATCTATTGTTGTACTATGCGCTCCTCTTGGGATCTCTTCATCCTTTCCACTACTGTAAGTAGCTTCATCTATGCCTGCACTGAAATTGTCTTTTGTTGTATGTCCTGTAACTACACTTCTAGCTTCTTTAGCTCTGGATCCTTGATGAGGCGTTCATATGTCTGGGCGCTTCTATTACTTAACTATTTACATTCTGAGGTGCGGGCTCTTATACTTGGTACTGTATTCTTTGTGGAGTCATCCCTCTGGTCATGCACCTCCTGCGGGGTTCTCAACATTATTCAGGCCTCCAATTCTTTTATCCTAGCCTAAAGTTGCTAGAGGGTCTCTGCGAGCTTCACTACTTGAGCTTCGACCGACTCTTTCTCATCCTGTGCCAAGCCTAGCATATAGTGACATGCTTTACTTACCGCTTATTTGACCATGAATTGTTCTATGAGCAACTACTCTTTTTCCCTCTATAGCTGGGATTTTTCCTCCTGAAGCTTTGCTTTATCTCTTTCATGGGTAGCTACATTGTCCTGTGCTACTTGTAATTTCACTAAGACTTTGTCTTTCTATTTTTGCAAGGCTTTTGTAGCCTTCTCCTTCTCTTCTCTTTATCTCTAGAACTGGGCTTCTGTTGCATCAACAAGCCTTCCTAACTAGGCTGGTTCATCCCTTGATTCAGCGGTCTGTGTTAAGGAAGGTGTAAATGACACGGTAGATACCGCGCAGACCAAGTGAACAACCTGTTGCACTTCCTTCAACTCCATTTCAATATTTCCATATAACTCCTCCTGCTTCTGTTCATATCTCTGCAACATGTCTTCAGAGGCATCCTCCATAGCTATGTGGACTAGACTAATATCATCATCCATGAGGGTGGCTTCCAACTGTGGCTTATTGGTGTGCATCTTCTTTCTTGCTGAATGTTTCTTTGGAGAAACTTTCCTCTTTTTCGGTGTCACTGTCCCAGTAGGGGGATATTTCGGTGGTGTAGCTTCACCTCCTCCGTGATCTTCTTCTCCTTGATCTCCTCCTCCCTATCCTTTTGCTTTGTCTTCTCCTCCTCCTAAATATCCAAACCCATTATCTTCATAAGCGTTGTCCTCTTCATGACTCTCTATGTCCTGGACTTCATTCTTTTTCTTCTTCATCATCCCACTATATTGTCTGACATGTTCAACTTGTATAACTATGGGGCTTTCTATGGTGTCATTGTCGGATAATTCTTCATCGACAACAGGGAAAAGAAATTCCTGTGGCCACTCCTTTGTAATATGATCCATATCATCATTTGTCAACTTGTAGTATGACTGCAATTCTTCATGGTGCTCATCTCTTCGCACGGTGATGTAGATGAAGTGAGGATTAGTGTGGAACTTCACTATGGATCAGTATTGGTGCAGGGTACGCAATGTCATATGCGGGAATGATTCAATGGAGACCTTCAAGTGCCGATAATATCCATGAAACATGGAATTAGACTGCCACTGCTTCGTCATTTCATTGGTATAATACAGGGTGGAAAACCAAGTGACCAATGGCTTCGAAGGTTCGATCTCTAGGAAAGTGGCTCTTTCAGGCATTTCCCAAGAAACAAATGCAATCAAAATAATCAGCCAACTGTAATGAAATTCATATCCCAAGTCCTGGGCTTCGCAACAATCCTTCTCTAGCTCGTTGACGAGGTAGTTCGCCCAGTTCATCTGCATGCCCTCCAAACACTTTCCTGCGAGGTCCACCATGAACCCGATGACCTGTGTGGGGCGATTCTTCCTCACTAGCTTTCCAGATAAGAGTTGAAAAGAAAGGTGCATTGCACCATCTTGTATAGAGGCTACCTTGTAACATCTCTTTCCTTTTTCTACCTCTCCATAATCATATTTAATGCGTTGTGCTAACGAATGGTCCGAGGCCTTCCCTGGAGAAAAATATTCTGGGTCAAGACCCTTCACATTTAAACCTATGATCCAGTGGATTAGCACCAGATCCATAGTAATCATTCTGTTGAGCCATAGATATCCTCCATGATAACATGATAGAAGGATTTTAATGCAAGCGTTAACCTCCTAGTGGTGGCCAAAATGCAGGATCTTCATCACGTTCAACACGATGGACTGCACCAACCCTTTAATCCATGGTTATGAGATGAGGTGAGGTTTATTTTCATTGTCTTCTCTAAGTAGCGGTGAGGAGCCAACATGGTGTAGTTCTTCTAGTCTCCTAAGTTGAAGTTGTTGTTCTTCAATAGCGGGTGTTGTAGGAAAATCTGCTTGCGGACAAGTAGATCGACCTCTAAGGCTTGACCTTAACCCTAGATAGAAAAATGATTATCATGGAAACTGACTTCCTTTCAAATCTATCTAAGCCTAATGCATGAGAAGGAAGGATGATAGAAGTACCTTTTAACCGACGTTTGTCCCTGCACGCTCGGAGTTGCGCTCCAATCCTTTTGCTCCTCGATGAGGTCTGTGGACAAAACAAGATACGACCACTTCCTACTCTATTGACATTAGCTTGAAAACAGATCTACCAATAAATGATAAGTTCATGTAACATCAAACACAAACTAGAAAGAAACAGGCCAAGCTTGTCATATTAATGAGAATGATGATAGCAATGCTTACAATCGTAGATGCGAATGCGGCAGCTTCGTCAAGTCCTCTTCGTCTAACCCTTGCCTAAAAGATCCACAACCTGGATGATAGCAGCTTCAATAATTGCTCTCCTTTGGCTGACTGCAAGTTTCCTCCAAGATCATAAGTTCCACATGCTCAATTCTTCCTCCCTCTTCATCACCATAGAGCTTGCTTATATAGGTTGGGAAGGGCCTAACCACTTGAGTTATGTTTAGGATCAGTTGGGAACTTCCTCCTTGGATCAAAGATCTTTTGACAAAACCAAGAATTCGAGTTCAACCACCTCCCAAACTCGAATGATTCTCCCCTTATCCTTCTCACCAGGCTAACAAATTACCCAGAATGGAGAGCGCTCCCTCAGAAGGGGTATCAGAGCGCTAGAACGCTCCAGAGAAGGTCAAGGGAAGCGCCAGCGCTTCAAATATGGGCATCACTTCTGCAAAGGGGTGGAGAAGTGCTACAACACTTCTGAAGCATGGTAGAGGGGCGCCAGCTCTCCTCAGGTAGTTTTAGAGGAGCGTTCCCCTTCCAAACTCTTGATTAAGAAGCCCTCTTAGGTGTTAAGAGATATTTGTCTTCAGTCAACCAGTTTCTTCCTTCAAACCAAGTACATGAGATGTTTCAAGTGTCTCTTTAGTGTCGTCATTGTGATAGCATGATTCAACAACATTTGTGACACTTGCGACAGGTGAGAGGCATGTGCGACACTTATCCAGTTGAGTGATTTTGAGGTGTAACAACAGGATCTATCCTAACTGACTCTCAACTATGCAAATTCCTTTCAGAATGTATACAGTGAACATGAAGTACTCAAAATCCCAAGGGATACTATCACAGTTAATAGTGCCAGCTAGAGGTGGAACATACTCAGGTAGGATTGACGGGATCTACTTCATGTTATCCACATCGTCATGGTGCTTACTTCGTTGTTTAGTTATGGGGTTGACACAACCGGAATGATGTCCGATCGACGGGGAAGCCTACAGTCCCCTAGTCGACGATGCCTGGATACCTTCGGATATCAGTATGTCAGTCATTATCTTCTTAAGAAATTCCTTGACAAACTTCTCTAATTCACTAGGTTCACCAGACATTCTAGATTTTAACAAATAGGTGGGGTAGATAAACAGTCAGGCGGGGTAGACAAACAGACAGGCGGGGTCGAGTTTTAGATAGCACAACTCGACACTTGGGCAATTATTTGCTTATCTCAGTCAATCATGGGGAGCAAAAAGTGGTCCCAACACAATGATCGATGAGTTAAATAAGCGGGGTATCGTGATAGATCTTCCAATGGCGAGGAAATTCTTCCATTAATGTAAATATATCTATTATGGCGCGGTCCCAATGTCCAAAAGTGGTCCATAATCCCATAAATTCATTTTCTAACCATTCTGGAGCATCATATTAACGATAGGGGCACCACCAATGGTCATATAACTTCGCCATGTCAAAGTCCAAATATGCGCAGACCTGCTATTCTAGCAAGATTCCAATCCTGTGAGCCTGCCTACTATGAGTTTCCAGTCTATGAAGTCTTCGATCTGGTTTCTATAACTTCTTGTAGCTTTTCCAACTTAGCCTTCTTTTTATTGAGCTTCCTTTATTTCTTCCCTGTGATATGAGTCTCTTTAACTATTTTTGGAATCCTCTTTCCATTCTTATTCTTATCTTCCCCTAGCATAGTGGCTTTGCACCGGTGAGGTACCTTCAAAGATTATGAAGTTAATATCCATTTTATTAACATTTCCTGAGTGGGCATACTTCTTTCTTGTATAGGTAGGTTCTTCAATCCTTCTTGCATTCTTTCAACCTTGATAGCTAATTCTCTTGCTTTTTGTCCCTCTTTCATTGTTACTTTGCTCTGTTGCTTCGACTTATCCTCTCTTTCTTCTATTAGTTGGTCTATTTTCCTAGCTATGAAATCCACTAGTTCTTTCTTTTTCTTTTCTATAGCTTCTTCCTCTGCTCACCTTCTGATCTGATCCTTCTCAATCCAAGACTTACCTAACAAAAGTGGAAAAGGGGCATTGTCCTCAAAAAACCTAATGACTTGAAATTCTTCTTCAGTCAATGTTCCATGAACAATAATAGGTACAATATTTATTCTTCCACATAAAGTTATCATATTACTCTTAAAAAAGCCTATCCTTCCTAAAAAAGGTACCACAGTAGGGTTTCCAAAAACTTCCCAAGTTTCTTCTGTCATAATATTCACTTGTGTTTCTTCATCAAAGACTATATGATCCATGTCAAAGTCTTCTATTCTTGCACTTACGCGTTGTTTTGCTTTCAGGCTTTCTAGTAAACTGATATCTTTATGGACATCCATCATTTCTTCTAACTATAATAGAATATTCTAGACTTCCTATTACCTTTTCTCTTTATGAATTTCTAACATGCCCATAGTCTCTTAACTTTCTTCATAGTTTTCTTGTCTTATGTTCATCCCTTCAACTTTAGCAATAATCCTTGGATAATCCTCAACCTCATGACCAACAATATTACAACAAAGACAAATAGGGCCTACCTCAAGACATTCCTTAGCAATATGTCCCAACCTTCTGCAATTATAACACAAATTCAATCCTCTTTTTCTCTTAAATGTTCCCCAACCTTTTCTGTACTGCGCACTTCCCCTAAGATCATAGTGTTGGACTTGCAATCTGCAAAAATTCTTTCTAGGTTCCTACATCCACTTATTAGTCCAAAAAATATTTCTATGCATAGGAATAACATATCTTTCTTCATTTCCATTGAATTTACTCAAATCAACTCTTTCTTTCATCTGCACCCTAGCATTCAGACTGGGACATAATCTATTAAACATACTCAAATTCATACTTTCAAAACAAAAACTTTCACTTATCTTTCTCTTACCAAAGCACAAAGATTGCTTCTTTAGGATCTTACCTCTTTCTTCATATCATCTTACTTTCTTACCACAAATATTTGCAAGTCAAATAGAGTACTGCACACTTCAACAACAGATCTACGCACAGAGCTTCTCTTTTTCTTTACTTTAGTTCCCAACAATCATAGTTTCAGGTCCCAGAAATGGAACCATTTTTTGGCATAGGGGAAGACCCAGGGTTCAACACATAACAATGCACCAACAAAACCTTGACTACTGACCCTTTCAGCAACACCTACGAAGAAGGCAAAGTCTCACCCGAGGTAGAAACAGGGGGGGTTACGAGACATAGGTGTTTGTAACTAGGCTGTGAAACAGAGTCGTGATAAAAATCACTTCACAGAGGATTCTATTAACACTCAGAAGGTGACATGCATTATTTTCTTAACATCACATAGCATAATCAAATATAGATCGGCGCGGTAACAATGAATGATTAGATACCCTGAGCACTTGTCACTTAGCATTATAAGTTAAATCTAGCATTCATTTACCCTTAACACAAATAAATCACTTAAGCAACAAAAGATCTATTTATATAACAATCAGATCACTAAGCAGATTCATAATAGAAATAACACGGCACAAAGAAAACCAAAAGACACCAGATATATGTGATTCACCCCAGTGTGGGGATACGTCCACCAACCGCTTTGCCTCTTTATTATCTTCTCGATAGAGCCAACTCTCTATTGAGCACAAATCCTTAACGCACATGCATTCCTTTGCAAAGAGCAGCTCGAACTACTTGCACTCGGCTACTTCTACAATACATTCTTCTTTATTTATAATTTTACAAACCCTTACAATAAGGCCTAAACATGGGAAAAACCCCATGGGACGACATCCCATAAACCCGTTACAAAACCCTAGAGCACCCTTTACTAGGTCCACATAACCCTAAAAAATGGTTGAGATATGCAATCTTGGCTCCGCTTGGGTACTCCTTCTTCGACCAACGCGTCAAAGTCCAAAAATGGGCCAAAACTGACCAAAGTTTCCTTAAAAATTGGTCGAGGGCCAACAATTATGGTCCTCCAAAAATCATGGCCTACAGATAGGTTATCATGAAATTCATACATGGTTTGATTTGCCTAATCTGGGTCCAAGCATTTTAAAAGAACCTCTACAGGATCCTTCCAATACAAAACATGATCAATAATGCAGTATCTGATTTCTTTGAGCTTTAAATCCCTCACATTAGTCTTCTCAAGTACAAAAAGGGGCTGCAATGTCTACAAGAAATGGATAAGGTCCTTGTACCAAATACACTTTGTCAACTTGGGATTGATCTGTGAGTTGCTACTAGAAATATCAGTCTGCTGATATACAAAATCATAATTCATGAAATTAACCCCAAGTGCCTTACAGTTTGATTCAGCTAACAATCTAGCTAAACCTTTCCCTTTCACCAAATTGGTTCGTTTCATCTCAAGATCAAATTCTAGAATTTTTACATTCCACTTACTTACTTTCCATCTATGTTAGGTTGAATTAAAATTTCTTTAACAGAGGCTAAAGGGACATAAGAAATAATCCTAGAATGTAGAACATACACTCTAAAATCCTTGAGGGATTTGACCAAAGCATAAGCTTGCTTTTCCATGATGTCATACATGAATTCAACATCTCTCAAAGCCTTGTTGAAAAAAGAAATAGGTTTCTCCATCGCATATGGGTTTTTCTGAAGGAGGACAACAACCAATGTGTCATGTGAGGCAAAAGAAAATATCATAAATTATTTTGAATAATCAGGTTTGATAAGAACAAGTGCCTCAACCAGTGCTTGTTTAATTTGATCAAAATAATTTCTAGATTCAAGTGTCCACTTTACCTCATTTCCATTTCTCATCATGTATGTGATAAACTTAACCAACTTAGAAAAATTAGAAATGAATCTTCCCAAGAAGTTTATCTTACCCAGGAAGGGCTGGATCTCTTTCTTGGACCTAGGGAGAGATAGAGTCGTGATGGCCTCTACTCTACTTGGGTCAATTTTTACCCCTTCTGCTGAGACAATATGTCCCAACAACTTACCTTCCTTCATAGCAAAGAGAGACTTCTTTGGATTGAGTGACAATCCAAATTTTATGCATTTAAGGAACACCTTCTTCAAAAGTTGATAGTGCTCTTCATCATATTTTGAAAACACTATGATGTCATCCAAGTAGATCACAACAAACTTATCCTTTTCTCTGATAAAAGCAATATACATTGCATGTTGAAAGGTTGCCCCTTCATTCATGACACCAAAGGGAATCTTGGCATACATGAATGTACCCCAATGAGTGGTAAATGATGTTGTAACACCCTATTTCCCCCAGTTTGTAAAAATAACTAGACTGGCCAAGAAATGTGGCAAACTTAGAAATGTGAATATGTGATGTGAATGGATCTTGTGGAAAAGGTCGATGAATGTGAATAGTATTATGAATTTATATTGCAGGACTGCTGAGAGGGAATATGCTGAAAAAGAGAACATGATGGCTGCAGAAAGGTAGCGAAAGGCACGACAGGTGGTGTTAACTTCCACCGAAAATCAATACCGTATTTGGACTTCAATGGCCCAGAGAACCAAAAGCGGCTCGCTGGCCCCAAATTAAATGTATTGCAGGATGGTAGGTAGATGGATCCTCAGGAATTAATGAGGGATGGGGAGGTGAACACCCCATCCGTAGAGCCATCAGGCCTAACCAGCGTGAGGGAAATCATGCCACACGCAACCTCGCAAGAGGATAAGGCATGGGGGAGAAGCGATTGGGGGTAGACACGAGGGAAGCAAGATAACTCTCGTGATATGCAGAGTGAGTGATATCAGAGAGGAAGGAGAGTAACCTTCGCTCCTGGTCACTGGAAAACAGAGACGCAGTCTCACAGCATCGTGGTCTCAGCTCGGGGGTGGCTAGTGGTAAATCCACTGGGAGTCGCTGAGCCTATGGTTGGGTGGAAATGAGCACCCCTCTCAGCAGTTGTATAACCCATGGTGTTACTTTTTGATAAGTGTTTTTCCTTTGGCATCTTGAAATATATGTATTCTGACAATTATGCTCATAAGCTATGAAATTGTGAATAATTTCAGTATAAGAATGTATGTATGATGTTTTGATCAATACTGGTAGTTGTATGTTTATAATGGAAAGACTATGTGTGGCTTATGTTCTCTTAAATCATTATTTATATGCATATTGATCTAATTCAGACTTCACGCCTGGTTCTCGGGAGAGAGATACCCTTATCTGCCTTAGGTAGTACCCTGGGTAAGCCTCCCCATAGAGATACCCTTCTTGAAAAAGCCATCAAGAACCTAGAAGGAGGATGTGAAGGCGCAAGGCCTTAAGAAATCCATGATAAGTATTGAATCGACGGACGATATCCCATCAGGAGATCTGTGGTCACTCACGATCGTCAGATAAGAATAAGAAGTTGGAAAGATAAGGACCTTAACCCTGAATAGGTGTTGATCGATGGACGAGATCCCGTCGGGAAATCTGTGGTCACACATGACCATTAGATTGGTAGGAGAAAGTAGGATGTTAAATGCCTTACCACTTGGTCTCTTTGTGTCTTTGTGGGTAGCGAAGAGATCGGGATCGTAAATCCCCAAGGTCCATGAGAACATCTGGACCGTTGATTTTTCCACGTCCACGAAGTCGTGGAAGAATTCACAAGTTAGGAACCTGTCTGAACCGTCAGATCTAGGCTAGAAAACCCGACAGCCGTTGGATCTGTTAGGAGATACCCGAGGGTTAAAACCCTAGTGAATAAGGGCGAAAGACCTGAAATAGATCTGGACCGTCCGATTAAAGGAGGCCACGTGTCATGAGATCTCCCATTTCGGGAAATCGGGAATCAGGAACTCAGGAGTTCTGGTGATGAGAGATCGGGATGTTCCATGGTGAAAACCCTGAAGCAACTGTAGACCGACCGATTTCAGGAGGCTACGTGTTGAGAGATTACCCGTTTTGGGAAATCGGGGATCAGGGATTCGGGAGTTCCATTGACAAGAGGTCCGGCTCTCACCTTGATAAATCCCAACGAAAGAGAGAGTGTGGTCATGTGGGAAGAGGTCATATTGACCAAGGCATAACCCAAGGGGATAATCATTGATTTAGGCCTGTTTGGCACTTCGACGTTTCGGCACTCGGGATATCGAAGGGCATGTTCCCTCGTGCTCTCAAACCCTGAAATCCAGACTTATAAATATCGAGATGTTAGCATGTGGTTAAGTCTTGATGAATGGATGAGATTCTTTTAGAGGATCTTAGAATCTATAACAATCGTCAGATGTGAGGAAGAGATGTCAACTTTAAGCTGGGGCACGAATGTGCCTTAGGGTAAGTGGCAAGCATATCTGGATGGCCAAAGTCCAACCGCCCAGATCTACGGCTGAGGCTTCTTTTCGGAACCCCCTTGTTGTTCTTCCTTTAGCAGTGAGGGGGGGGTCCGGAATCGAACATGCAACTCTGGAACAGTCAAGATTTATTCGCCTTGATCAACAACATGTAGGAAAATTCCGGACCCCCCTTGCCATTTTTCCTTTAATGGGGGGGGGGGGGTCCAAAATAGTGTGGCATGTGAAGTGGGACCCGTCTCCTATCACGTTTCCCACCATGTTGTGTTTCCCCTCTCACCACCTCTACTCCACTCAAACGCACGACAGGGCTGTTCTTAGTGGCCAATTGCTAACCCTATAGGGATTCGTCCCTATTGTCCAGTCACTAACCCTGTCGGGGTTCAGCGGTTGCAGAGTCGAATGATTTGACATCCTTGTAGCACTGAGGCATGAAATACAAAGAGCCGCCACGATTGTTTGACCTGTGATCATGACCCGCGATCACATGGGAGTAGAGAGAGAGAAAGAGCTAGCTTACGCTAGGCCTCTGTAGATATTTCGGGGGCTCTGATTCTGCAGAAATCAATGAAAACCTGATTATGGTAGTGGGTGCATTACATATGTCTTCTCCCTGTCTTATGAAAAAATAGAAATATGATTGTAGCCTGAAAATCCATCAATCATGGACATCCTTGTTGAGCCATTCACCCTTTTCAAAATATGTTCCATCTTGGGAAAGGGATAGTCAACTTTCCTATAAAACCTTTTTAAATTTATGAAATTCACACAAAGTATGATTTCTCCATTCGTTTTCCTAACGGGGACAAGACTAGCTATCCACTTAGAGTACCTCAAAGGTATGATGATCTGAGCATTGAGAAATTTTTTGACCTCCTTCTCCATGATGGGGCAACAACATTGGATTGTTTTTCCTTACCTTCTGTCTGAATGGTTTAGTATCATCCTTCAAAGGTATTTTGTGTTCAATAATGATTGTGTCATAAGTTTGCAAATCATCATACTTCTAAGAAAAAACATCAGCAAATTCCTTTAGTAGTTAGATATACTCATTTCTTTGTTTTTCTAACAGACTACTAGATAGTTTGACATACTTGCGATTTTCATCAATACCTAGATTGAATTATGTCAAATCAACATCTGCATTTGAACCTCTTACTTTGACAGCCACATCATTACTATCAAATAATATCTATAAAGGAACCAATCCCTTGTGGATATGATGACTAGGAAATTGTACAATCTTGTGGTCTACAATTTTATTTAGGAATTTATCACCATGAGGATTGTTTTCATCATCTAGATCTTGATCAGTGTGAAGTGCAGAAAATTCTTCCACTGTTTTCAGAAATATTTTTATCTCAATATCATCTTCAGACACCTTCCAATGTTTGACATTGTCAGGTATGGAAAGCCTATATTTTACTTTAACATCATACTTGAGTTTAGGTGGTAGTAGAAATTTAAAGTTGCTAGCAGAAATAGCTAGTGAGTCAGCCAATGCATTTTCTTTTCTAGGAGCAAAGGATATATTGAAAGCTAGGAAGAAACTATCAATCAGATCCCATACCTCATTTTTGTAGTTCCTCAACCTTGGATGATTTTTCTAATATATGTTTTTGATTTGATGTACAATCAGCTCTGCATCTCCAAAAACCGATAATTCCTCAATCTTCATATTTTTAGTAGCCCTCAACCCCAAAACTAGAGCCTCATATTCAACAATGTTATTTGTGGTCTCAAATTATAACTTGAAAGACAAATTTATGACTTCTTGAGAGGGGTAAATGAAAACCACTCCAGCACCAACACTATCTTTAGAAGATGCCCCATTAAAAAACATTTTCCAAACTTGAGCACCTTGTTTTACTGTTTCACATGCTACAGGTGATGGCTTTCTTATTTCCAAAGGTGGATGAGGAAGATCAGTGAGTTGCTGAATGATATATCCTAAATCAGTGTCCACAACATAAATGGGATGGTTAGTGGGGTTACTTTCATCACTAATAATATAAGCCAGTTGTGCTTCTCTATGCATCCTTCTATGTTCTTCCCCAAAGACAGATATTGTGGCATATGAGAGGTCCATCTGCAATGTTCCTCCCAAACTCTTAATCCGTGATCTGGGCAATAACATTCTAAAATTAGGGGGAATATCTACAACAACTGTATCCATCACTATAATCTTCATGGGAAATTGGAAAAGTGTAACAACCGAATCTTTGATCACCCCAAGGAATTTCACTTTCCTTGAATCAAAAGAATATAGATCATGATATGCTTTGGTGATTTCTAGACCCAATTCATCCATTACATATTTAGGCAATAAGTTATGGGATGCACCTGAGTCCATCAAGAAGTTGTGTAATATTTTTTCATGTACATTCAATGAGGTATAAAAAGGAGGGGAAGAGTCATCCCTATCTTCTACTAAGGGTCCCAATATCACTGCAGATTTTTCATCTTGCAAATTCATTGAATCTGTTGAATGGGAAGAAAAATCATACTGCATTATTTTAGAAATGAACTTTTTGAAATCTTCAATGTTTATCAACTCTAACAATGGGAGATAAATTTTTCTCTTCTGAATTTCATTTTCAAACTTAAAAGAATATGGGGATTTCATAATTTCTTTACTTTTGGGATAGGGGCTTTAACCATAGGCTGATTATTTTGTTCTTCATTTCCTTTCTTTGGTGTAGCCACTGTTTTAATAGAGGGGTATGAATTTTTAGGATAAATTGATGTACTAGGATTTCCCTCTTTTTGTTTTGACCTCAAGTTGTACTTATTCTGATTTTCATTTGTTTTATCTCCCTTGATTAATTCATTTAGATAGTTATTCATCAGAGACTCTTCATAGGAAGATTGATTTAGGTGAGGATAAGAATATGTGTCTCCTAAAAAATGAATTTCTTGATCAATGTCCTCATCTTCTCCTTCACCACCATCAACCATATTGTTTTGAAGAGGATTCTGAACCTTTTGATCATCTATGTTCCTTTGATCTCTTTGAAGAATTTGAGGAGCATTATTTTATCTTCTGAAATTGTTTATGTTAGCTTGTCTCCCTTCTAATTTCAGTTTTTCCATTTCTGTAGAAATGGATTTGACTAACTTGGTCAATTCATCTACTTGAGGGTTAGTTGCTAAAGCATCAGAGGTAGAAGCTTCTTCTTTTTTTTTCCTCCTATCCCTATCAGATTTGCCTCTTAATTTGTCTACAACCAATATATTTGATTCCACTTCTAGGGAAGCATCTTGCATGTGATCTAGAGAAGTACATCGTATCTCTCTTAACAAAAGACAAAACTCAAGATCAAAGGCACTAGAATATGTTATTTTGGCAGAGGTATCAGTAGGTTTGATCTCTGTAGGAATTTTATTATACATTTTGTTGAACCTTTTGGAAAATTATGATACTGACTCACCTTGTTTTCTTTTGAGAGAACCAAATTTAGTGATATAGTACAAAAATTCCTTCTTGTCCCCCCAATGCCTTAAAAAGGCATCATCAAGGGCTTCAATCGCAGCAATTGATCCAGGAGGTAAACCCCTAAACAATTTTATGTCTTAACCATCAAGGCTTTGTACAAAAACTCTCATCCATACATCCTCATTTTCAATGTTTAGATTATCAACATAGCTATAAAAGGCTATGTTATCCCCACTTTTTAGGGATAACTAGGAGATCATGTCACAATGCCCATAGGTCTTAGACATGGAGTACCAAGAGTAGGATTGACCTGAGCATGGCCCTGGAGGGCCCATCATTTTCTTCTTTCATCAGCTTTGTCTTGTCAGCAATAGCAACATTTATCACCATTGGCTTGGTCCTGTATTAGAGAAGGTTCTTGCTCCATGAGGTAATTGGTCTAGGTATCATGGTATGTGCCACTTTTTATCATTAAAAACTTTAAATATATGCATTTGATTCCTTTTATCTCTAACAACTGCTTGGATCTTACATTTTCCCACTTGACCTTGCTTGGGGGAATTGACAGGGTGCCCTAGAAAGCCTATGCCCATAAGTTTTGGTTTTCCACTGGGGGGATTTCTGAAAATCCATCATTCACTCCCATCATAGCACCACTCTTTCATCTCATCTCCCGCTCATTTATCCCATTCCCCTTGTCTGGGCATTGGGTTTACCTATTTATAGGATTGCACCTTATCTCGTGGGAAGAAGTGGCTAAAGGCCCAAAAGTTAAAAGCAGTTGGTAAAATACAAAATCCTAGAAATAAAACCTTGAGATGCTTCACCAAGGGATCCCCGAGAAGGCAGTAAAAATCCTCTCAACAAGAAACAAGAGGGACTCGGAAAATAACAAAACAAGACCTACTCAGAGGATAGGGGGTCTCATCACGAGCCAACCTATTAGGTCCATGGGTACCTAACAGTATGACATTGCCACCATCTAGTTACCACACCAGGGCAGTGACCTTTGGTTGCATGGCCAAGGCAAAGGGGGTCTCATCACGAGCCAACCTTCTCATCTCTGTGAAATTACTTGTGGGTAACACTGTTAGCTCTGGTCACCATGCCAAGGCAGTGTCCCCTGGTTAGTTCTTGAACAAAAAAAACAAATAAAAGAATAAAACAAGAATACAAAGAATAAAGGTAAGATTGGGCTTGGAAAAAATGCATCCATGATAGGTACAACTCACCTTCTACAAAGGCACCCATAGGTAACACTTATGAATCCTTGGCCCTCACTGCACCCACATGTTTGGACATCCCTAGCCACATCACCTCACTTACATGGCTTGGATGAGATCTTTCTAGAAACTTTCCTTTTCTTGTGGACACTAGCCCAATAGGACGCCTTGACCTTTTCTCCAATCTTGTATTATAGGTTTTTGTAATGTCTTTGAGCTATTGACTAATGTATTAGGGATTTTATGCATATGTTTAATAATATTGATGATGAGATGTGATTGATATTGTTATGATCCCCATGACTAATGAGCCCATGGAGGGCATAGCTTTTGATGTCCGGGACCATGCCCGATGGATAGGTTCCATTTGGACTGGTACACATGGGGAGATGACAAGGTTGGACCTCCATGGGGCTGAAGAGCCCACCAGATGGATGTTGAGACCCCATCAAGGGGCAGGGATAGGACAAATCTTAATCAGGGGTTTTTCACCTGAAGGGAAGAGGACATCCCAGCAGAGACACTCTGGTGAGACTAGACCTAGGGGGAATGACCCCTTTTCAGTTGAACGCTATCTTGGATGTCTTAGGATGTCCCCATCCTCACCATGACATCATCCAACTTCATGGACACTTTTGGAGGTAGACTGCGCAGTAGTGGCACATGTGGCATGCTAGAGAGGCCCATGAGGGGCTAACGTTTTGCTCATGGATGTCTCATATTCCCTAGATAGGGCTAGCGTCTCCCTTGAAGGGGATTTTACTCTCTTGGCAGCTCAATTAGGGTTTTAATTTGACAATTTAATGTAAAAAAATATTGTTTTGGTATTATGGCCTTGTCGGCCTTTTTATGACCTAAAAAGTAAAATTAGGTCATTGATACACTATATATTGAGGGTTTTGACTCTCATTTTATCATCACAAATTCAATCACTCATAATGAGTTCGGATTTTTTGTGCCCTATATGGGTTTTTGGATGAACTAAGTGATGCGCACTTGTTGAAGGAAGAGATTTTTTGGCATTTATGGTGTTTCTCTTGAAGGAAGGTGTTACAACTAGGGTTTGCATGGTTATTTCTTCATGAATTATAAGTGTTTCTTCTGCAAAACTTCTTATTGAATGATTGTAGTTTAAATTTCTTGCATATTGCTTATAAATTTGCTGAATCAAAACCCTAGGTGACAAGCACACAAGTAGGTCCTTGTCTCATGTCCCCTTTGAGAGATTTTTTCAGCTATTGAAGAAGAAGAGAGACTAGTCGTTGCTACACTCTCTCTCTCTCTTCATTTATTTCTAGCTGTACTCTTTGAGATCCAAGAAGAGTGAGACATCCCTGGCCTAGGCCTACTACACCAGGGCCGTACTCTTCTAGGGTTTGTTTATAGGACTTGCTTTAGAAACACCTCCCTCATCAAACCCTCTTGTCTTGGTATGTTTATCTTGTATTTGAGCTAGTTATTTGTCAGGAAGGAGGAGAGAGCACAAGGCCTTGCTTTTGCAACGCCAGAGTGAGCCTCTCTCCCCTAGGGTTATGTTTTTGAGGCCCTTCTTTAGCAGCACCTTGAAACTTTTCCCTCTATTCCTTTAAAATATCAACTCCTTCAACCTTTGCATCCTTCACTCATGACTCCATTAAACCCTAAGACATTGATCAGAGAATCCTCAAACATTGAAGTGAAGCTGATCAAACAAACTCTTAAAACTTTTGAATCTCAAAACCCTAACCTACTAACCCTAAATGCTGACATCACTCCTTGCTATTATATCATTGATGCAACAACGTTTTGTCTATGAGCAATTGAATGGTAGTTGAGGGAATTTATTATATTAAGTATTGATTGATTATATTGAATGCCATATCATTCTTGTATTTATTGACAAGTGATACATTTATCATTGCTATTTTGTAAACATTGACTTTGTCAACATTTACTTTTAAATTGATTATATTGAATATTAGATAGTCACTGATTTATATGGATTACTAACAAAGATTGCACGTATCAGTTTCCTTGTTGTATTGTCTCAAGAAGGTGCTTTTATTTTCTTTGGTTATACCTTATTATTGGTTGTTTAGCCGGGACTATCTGATTGGCGATCATGTGTGAAAGGGGAACTTGTCCTTGTCCTTTTATCCTTTTCCCTTTCAAAACCCTAGGTCACCAGGGATGTATTCCCTGGGCCTAGTCTCCCTAAAGAGAAAGAACCTTCCCATCGTGGTGACATTGGGTGGGATAGGTTCCTGTTATGCCAGTTTGTCCCTCTACCTTATAGCCTTTTATCCGAGCTACAAATTGTGCGATAACATTTTGGCGCCGTTGTCAGGGAATACTGAATCAATTCTCCTCAAACAAAAAATATTTTTCGGTAAGCCTTGCCTCAAATCCTTATCTTACAAGCTTACCTGGCGACTCCACTAGGGTGTTTTCCCTTTTTCTTTGATAGTTTCAAGAAAACTATCTGGCGACTCCACGAATGATGAAGCCAACAATGAATTCACAATGGGATCCTAGGAACTACAAGCCTTTGGACATGAGTAGCATCCCAGGGTACCCTAAAAGAAATCCCTTTGAATATATAAATTTTCTCCCTGAATTCTATGGTGGTGATAGAGAAAGAGCTGACTATCACATGAGAAATTTCTATAATTTCTTCCTATCCTATCTGGTCGATGATTATGCTAAAGATGTGGTCATCAAACTTTTCTCTACCATGTTTTATTACAATGCCAAAGAATGGTATGATAACCTCCTTGAGGCCAGCATCAAGACTATAGAGCAATTTGAGAAAAAAATTCTCGAGAAATGGGGTATCCAACAACAAGACATCCCATTACTATTACAAGAACTTGAGCATATAAATCAAGCTGAGGACGAAACTATCGGATACTTCTAGATTAGATTTGAGAACATGATATAGCAGATTCCTGAAATTCATCATCCCAAGGAGAGATACTTGGTCCATCTCTTTACTAATGCACTTTTGGGGTATCTAAGTTTTCCTCTTAATGAAAGAACCCCAAGGATGCTCAACGAAGCCTACTACATAGTTGTAGTTATTGAGGAGAAGGTATCCTCACTTGATATAGGATGTCGCTTTACCTTAATACTGTCAATGGAGAGAATTTGTTTACCCTTGAGAGCCTCATCTTTGATTTCCAAGAAGAAGGGGAGAAAACCGCAGATCAACAAGGGATTGCTGAAGAAATAGTTGAGGAGTCGGAGCCCAATAACGAAGTATCAACATGCCCTCTTCCTCTTGAAGAAGTGATCCATAAGCCCTCTCCACTTGCACAACAATAAGATGAAAAGGTTAGTTTCTTTCCTTTTCAATATTTTGATGATACCTTATTTCATGATTCAGAGAGTGATGGAGAAATGGAATCCCCGAATGAAGAGCATCTTCCTTACTGCACGACCAAGGATAAGATAGTAATGTATGCCAAATATGTTGAAGTCCTAGAAGCTCCTGCACAAAAAGAATAGTAAGTTTCCCTCCTGCCCTAGTTTTTGATGATGTTTTACCTTATGATGAAGGAAATGAGGAGGAGGCAAATGAGTTTTCAAGACCTGCATGTTATGATATAAATAATGGCATAGTTGACAACATTGATGAATTCATACATGTTGGGAGATGTAGGTGGGATATAGTTGGTTATGATATGGGTCCTGTCTACGACATTGAAAGTAATTTCCAGGTGTTTCCTTTGCAATTATCACAGCAGATTATTCTTCACCAGTGGCAACAAGGAGATGAGGTTTTTACCCATACTCTCCAAATACCCAAGGATGACCTAGTACCTTATTTTCCTGATGATTTCCGGTCATACCTTGAGGACTTTGATGATTGTTACTCTGAGAATTTGGATTTATTTTATGAAGATGATTATTAACCACCACTCTGCTCGGATTTTGATACAATTAAGAAAATTGTTTGCCTAATGAAGGTTTCTCATGACTTTCACTCCAACCACCTGTTATTACTTTACCGTGCTTGTCCATTAAAAGTGTAGTTGGGAAGTATATTTTTTATGTTGAGTTTCCTCTTAGGAAAAACCTAGACTCCAAGGGTCAGTTGGATGCTACAAGTTTGAGTTAGTTATCCTAGTTTTTCAACTTTCCCTTGGTAGTTTGCCAATCGTCTGCTAGATCTTTGTCGATCCCTTCCTTGACTTTAGAACATGAGGATGTCCTAGGTAGCCAGTTGGTAGGCCCTTTGATTCATTTTTCTAGACCATGCACTTTTCATGACCCTTTCTTGAAGTGGATTGAGTACTTTCCTTGGACATGGACTTGGCAAGATTGTATCCCTCCCACCCACCTCCATTAGTTAGATTTTGAGGTTTCCAATGATATGATATATATTCTAACTCATGACATTTTTGTGCTTGATTTATCACTATTTTGGTTTATGATGAAGCACAAAGGCAGGTATCATGGGACATTGTTGGATTGGTTACACTGGTTGTTTGACTACATCGAACATCCAACGAACAGGTAAGTAAAGGTAGGTACTTTTCTTTACATTCACATTTTTTATTGTTTTCTTTCAGTCCATATATATATATGTGTGTGTGTGTGTGTGTGTGTGTGTGTGTGTGTGTGTGTGTGTGTGTGTGTATATGTATGTTGGGTGGAATTACCACCTTAATTTTGTTACTAATACTTCTATCGAGATTGAGCAGGTCTATAGGTTATGCCAGAGATGCTGAGTTTCTCATGTGCTCTACGGTGAGCACATGTCCCCAAGTTGAAGCCATATGTTATCCCCACATTTTAGGGATAACTAGAATATCATGTCTTGAGGCCCACAGGTCCTAGACATGGAGTACCAAGAGAAGGATTGACCTGAGCATGGCCCTGGAGGGCCCATCATTTTCTTCTTTCATCAACTTTGTCTTGTCAGCAAAACCAACATCCATCACCATCGGCTTAGTCTTGTATCAGAGAAGGTTCTTTCTCCATGAGGTAATTGGTCCACGTATCATGGTATGTGTCACTTTTGATCATTAAAACCTTTAAATATATGCATCTGATTCCTTTTATCTCTAACAACTACTTGGATCATACACTTGCCCACTTGACCATGCTTGGGGGAATTGACAGGGTGCCCTAGAAAAATTGTTCCCATAGGTTTTGGTTTGCCACTGGGGGGATTTATGAAAAGCCATCATCCTCTCCCATCATAGCACCACTCTTTCATCTTATCTCCTGCTCATTTATCCCATTCCCCTTGTCTAGGCATTGGATTGACCTATTTACAGAATTGCACCTTATATTGTGGGAAGAAGGGGCTAAAGGCCCAGAAGGTGAAAGAAGATAGTAAAAGACAAAATCCTAGAAATAAAACCTCGAGATGCTTCACCCAGGGTTCCCCGAGAAGGTAGTAAAAATCCTCTGAGAAAGAAACAAGAGGGACCCAGAAAATAACAAAACAAGACCTACTCAGAGGATCGGGGGTCTCATCATGAGCCAACCTATTTGGTCCATGGGTACCTAATAGTATGACATTGCCACCATCTGGTTACCATGCTAGGGTAGTGACCTTTGGTTGCAGGGCCAAGGCAAAGGGGGTCTCATCATGAGCCAACCTTCTCATCTGTTTGAACATACTTATGGGTAACGTTGTCATCTCTGGTCACCATGCCAAGGCAGTGTCCCCTTGTTAGTTCTTGAACAAAAAAATAAAATATAAGAATAAAACAAGAATAAAAATAATAAAGGCAAGAATGGGATTGGAAAAAATGAATCCATGACGTACAACTCACCTTCTACAAAGGCACCCATAGGTAACACTTATGAATCCTTGGCCCTCATTGTACCCACATGTTTGGACATCCCTAGCCACATCACCTCACTTACATGGCTTGGATGAGATCTTTCTAAAATATTTTATTTTCTTGTGGACACTAGCCTAATAAAACAACTTAACCTTTTCTCCAATCTTGTATTGCAAGTTTTTTTAATGTCTTTGAGCTATTGACTAATGTATTAGGGGTTTTATGCACATGTTTAATAATATTGATGATGATATGTGATTGACATTGCTATGATCCCCGTGACTTATGAGCCCATAGAGGGCGTAGCTTTTGATGTGCAAGACCATGCCTGATGGACAGATACCATTTGGACCGGTACAAATGGGGAGATGACTAGTTTGGACCTCCATGGGGATGAAGAGCCCACCAGATGGATGTTGAGACCCCATCAAGGGGCAGGGACAAGACGGAGCTTAATCAGGGGTTTTACACCTAAGAGGAAGAAGACGCCCCACTAGAGACACTCCCACAAGACTAGACCTAGAGGGAATGACCCCTTTTCAGTGGAACGCTAGCCTTGGAAGGCCTAGGACGTCCCCATATTCACCTTGATGTCATCCAACTTCTTGGACACTTTTGGAGGTAGACTGGGCAGCAGTGGCACGTGTGGCATGCTGGAGAGGCCCCTAGGGGGCTAACGTTTTTCTCTTGGATGTCTCATTTTCCCTAGAAAGGGCTAGCGCCTCCCTTTAAGGGGATTTTACTCTCTTTGCAACTCAATTAGGGTTTTAACTTGACAATTTAATGTAAAAACATTATTATTTTGGTATTATGGCCTTGTCGACCTTTTAATGACCTAAAATGTAAAATTAAGTCATTGATACACTATATATTGAGGGTTTTGACTCTCATTTTATCATCACAAATTCACTCACTCATAGTGAGGTCTGATTTTTTGCGCCCTATTTGGGTTTTTGGCTGAACTAAATGATGCGCACTTGTTGAAGGAAGATATTTTTTGGCATTTATGGTGTTTCTCTTGAAGGAAAGTGTTAGAACTAGGGTTTGCATGGTTATTTATTCATGAATTGTAAGTGTTTCTTCGCAAAACTTCATATTGAATGGTTTTAGTTTAAATTTCTTGCATATTGCTTATAAATTTACTTAATCAAAACCCTAGGTGACAAGCACACAAGTAGGTCCTTGTCTCATTTCCCCTTTGAGATAATTTTTCAGCCATTGAAGAAGAAGAGAGCATATCTATTGCTACACACTCTCTCTCTCTTCATTTATTGCTAGTTGTACTCTTTGAGAGCCAAGAAAAGTGAGACATCCCTGGCCTAGGCCTACTACACCAGGGTCGTACTCTTCTAGGGTTTGTTGATAGGCCTTGCTTTAGCAACACCTCCCTCATCAAACCCTCTTGTCTTGGTCTATTTATCTTGTCTTTGAGCTAGTCATTTGCTGGGAAGGAGGAGAGAGCACGAGGACTTTCTTTTGCAACACCGGAATGAACCTCTCTCCACTAGGGTTCTACTTTTTAGGCCTTGCTTTAGTAGCACCTTGAAACTTTTCCCTCTATTCCTTTGAAATCTCATCTCCTTCAACCTTTATGTCCTTCACTCATGACTCCATTAAACCCTAAGGCACTGATTTGAGAATCCTCAAACATTGAAGTGAAGCTAATAAAAAAAACTCTTAAAACTTTTGAATCTCAAAACCCTAACCTACTAACCCTGAATGTTGACGTCACTCCTTGCTATTATATCATTGATGAAACAATGTTTTGTCTATGAGAAATTGAATGGTAGTTGAGGGAATTTATTAGATTAAGTATTGATTGATTATATTGAATGCCATATCATTCTTGTATTTATTGACAAGTGATACATTTATCATTGCTATTTTTTAAACATTGACTTCGTCAACATTTACCTTTAAATTGCTCATATTGAATATTAGATAGTCACTGATTTATATGGAGTACTAACCAAGATTGCACATATAAGTTTCCTTGTTGTATTGTCTCAAGCAGGTGCTTTTCTTTTCTTTGGTTATACCTTATTATTGGTTGTTTAGCCAGGACTATATGATTGGTGGTAATCTGTGAAGGGGGAACTTGTCCTTGTCCTTTTATCCTTTGCCCTTTCAAAACCCCAGGTCACCAAGGACGTCTCCCCTGGGCCTAGCCTTCCTAAAGAGAAAGAACCTTTCCATCGTGGTGACATTGGGTGGGATAGGTTCATGTTACGCCAATTTTTCCCTTTACCTTATAGCCTTTTATCCTAGCTACAAGCTATGCAATAATAGGCTACAAGATGTTCCTCTGCAGTTATGTCCTCTTCTCTTGCGAACTTGGGCATATACTTTAGGTAGTCTCCTACCGGGAGAGGATTCATAGGCTAAGGCAGCACTAGAGGAGCATACCTAGTAGCCAAAATGGAATCCATCCTATTTTGAGGAGGGTTTTCACTTGCCATTAGATTCGGAAGAGGAAGATTTTGAGTCCTAGGGGAAGTAGGAGGTGCTTAGATAGGAAAATTTGCAAACTGAATATCAAGTATTTTAGGTAAAGGAAGAGAATAAGAAGGAGGATTTTCATTTTTAAAAAAAGTAGCTGGCTATTGGAGGATGCGGAAAAATCAAGAGGAACAAAGGTTCCCTCTTATTTGGTCACAACAAATTTGAAAGAATGAGGAGAGGGAGAACCTAGGAGAGGAAAATAATCTAGACTCTCAAACCTAAGACAATTTACAATCTCAAGGGATGCAAGAACATCAAAATTCTCAAGGATTTCTTCTTTCAACTAAGGAGAAAAAGATGAGTATTCAACAAGAAATTATCCTATCTTAAAATATTCAGAAGCTTCAACAGTAGGTAATTTAGAAATGCTATATACAACTACTGGTGTTTGAAAAATAGTGTCAGATAAGTTCCCAGTGTTACCTGAGAAAATCGATGAAGAGGCTCTATGTGAAGCCTTTCCTTTCTTGATAATATTTTTTGGGTCAACTTCAGGTACAGACATAGGTAAATTTGGAGTGGACCTCGTACGCCTACCTTTGGGAGCCACAAATGAAATAATGGATTCACTAGGTGCAATCTGCAGTCTTCATTTTACTGATCACTTTGCACCTCATAATCACTATTTTCTCTGTCGTACAACCCAAGGAAAAGTCTTCAATTCGTTCCCTAGAAATGGTGCCAATAAAGATAGCATTGAAAGTCACACTTTGAATGGTTAAAGTGTAAGCTCAACACCCATCAGTAAGTTTAAACATAATATTTTATTATAAGGTGTTGAATGGATAAAAAATTAGTTATATAGTGTCAATCACAGCAAGTTCCAGATAAAATGCATTAGCAAATGAGGTTTTGAGTAACTTAGATAAAGGTTTTAAAGAATAAGAGGGTTAGGGGGAAGACTTCAGTGAGAAAGGTGAAATATATCTACCATTTACATTAGGTAATACTAGTGGATATATGAAGAAAACCTTCTAAAATAAAAACTCCTTTACTCAAAAGGGAAACTCTGATAAAATCATAAAGAACATCACAACAAATCCTTCATTGCAATACAGATACAATAGATCAATTGAAACCTTCAACAAACTACAAATCAGAGTAAGACATAAACAAGATGATAGGGGAAAAAAAACTAATTTCTATTATCCAAAAAGTCTCAGGTCTGGTACATAAAATCAAATATGTCTTTGTTACATTCACTACATCAAAATATGAGTCTCATCTCAACCATTCAAACCTTTCTCAGTATTACTATACCTATCTTATAGTCTAGACTATCAATGACAACTTTACAATACGAATAACAACCTCATACTAGGATCCTTGTGCCCTCAAAGTGGTGTGGGAACAGGTAGATAACATAAAATAACAAAAATGATAAAATCTAGGATAATGTTGGAAACGTCCATAACATTTTCTTTATGGCTGTCAAGAAAAAGCTAGGCTAATGTTTGCAACTGACCCCTAGAAAAATGTCATGCAATCATCTAACCATATGGCAACTGCTTATTCCTTCAAAACTTCCAGAATGAGAGTTTGTAGCACAGTTCGCAGCACGAGTTTGTATTATCCAGTTCACAATGCTAGGTGTTGGGAACTTTCTTGTAGCATCTTATTGCATTTAATAATTCCCAAAACATCCCAAAAACTATATCCAATGCTTCAAATGTTGTAATCAACTCATAATATGGTATATTATTTGAAGATATCATCTCAAACTTAAACATGATTTATAAGGCATAATCGTCCTCACAAAATTAAAAAATGCATAAAGAGGAACCTCTCAAAACTGATATTGTTTAAGGAAATTCATCTTCTTGATTTTATGACTCTGGAGCTCATTCTGGTAGAAAATTTGGCTAACACATTAATATTTATCTTGGGTGGATCTTACTTGAAAGGTTTTAACTCCACCTTTAACTTTCTTATATGTTCCTGGTAAGCTATGTTCTATCTGTATAGGTTTCTGAGCTGCCCGTGGAGGGGCCAAAATCTTTTGGCTATAAATATGGATTTTCCAATAGTTTCATGATACATGTCCATGATACCATTAAGCTTCTTCTTTGCAACAATTTCCCCCTTCTTCATTTCATCAACCTCACCCCTTGCCTCTTTAAGTTGTCTCTTGAGCCTCTTAAAAGTATGATTTCTCTCTTCTCGAGGAGTAGTGATGTTAATGATTTCAACAGGATTTTCAACAACTATGGATTTACATTTCCTCTGGGATGAAACTCCTATTGTATCTTCCTTCACATGGATTTCTTGTTTGGATGTTTCTCTGGTAAGAGGTCTCCTAGCTTTGACCTTGTCAGTTGCACTGGGTGAAGGAAACATCAACTTCCTTCCTCTCAAACATGTGGCTTTAGTTGAAGGAACCTCTATTGGACTGCGATCTAGCATAGGTGGAGATTTTGTCTGTGAAAACTGTGAAGGTATTACTCCTTCATGCTCCTTTGTTTCTTTATCATCTCTAAGAGTGTTAGTGCTCTTTATTTTCTTGTTGATTTCTGAATATACAATCTTGTCAATATGAAGAGAAAATTGCATTTTAGACTATGGAGTGGGAGCAATGTTAAGATGGAAGTGCAAATAAGTAATAAATGATTCGTAATCAATTTTTTTCTTTCTCAATTCCTCCATTACCAACATATTTATAAGGCCTAAATGGAAGAGACTTGTATCAAATTATTTTGATTTAGCTTGGACCCTTTCAAACATTTTTCCAATACTTCTAAACTGGTAGAAAGGGAGATTCATGGCATCTTTAGCTGTGAAGTGTAGCAGTAGCCTTATATGGTATTGATATATCATGTTAAATCTCCCTTCATAGGTGAAATATCTTTGAATCACCTTCAACATCTTATAAAATCCATCCATCATATGATCTCTGGGCACTCCCTTTGACAAATTGTCCCCTTGGAATTTTGGTTTGAGGAATTCCTTGGAGAAAGCAACATTCAGGGTCATGGACTTGAACCATTTCTCACCAGTGTTAGGTATCTCAGTTGATGTTGAGATGGACAATTTAGACACCTCAAAATCTAATATCCAAACCTTAGTTTTGTTCCCATCAAAGTTAAGTGAAAACTCCCTAGCCACCTCTGGGTGCCTTCTCTGCATTTTTTGACAGAAATTAATGCAACCTACTCTTTGGAAAAATTCCCTGATCAAGGGTTTAGAATCAAAAAGTTGGATATCGTAGGGATCTGTTCTCACAATTCCCCCTCCTTTGTGATCCTTCCTTTGCTGCGAAGTAACCATTAATGTTGTTTGAAGAAAACCTTACCAGAAGATTTAATGATGCTAGAGGTAAAACAGGGACAACAAAGGATTAACATTTTAATGGATAAACTTTCCCAATAGGCTAGTTCTATGTAAAATTTATGTGCTTCTCAACTCATTTGACCTTCAAGAATAAGACAAGGTATCTTTTAATCAGGAAGATGAAGGGAAAAACTACTAAAAATATCATGAAGGGATATCAGAACAAATCTTTGCAAAATAGGTATTATCAACCTCAGACTTCTTAACAACATCACTACTCTTTTGAAAAACTCAGGTTTACTTCCAAGAGTGACTAATTTTACAGTGAAATAGATAGGAGTGTAATCAAGTTTGTGAGCTTGCAGAAGACATTTTTTTGTAAAAGGTGCTAGAATAGAGGGTTCGCAGCGCTAGGTTTGTTGCACATAGTTTGCAGGGCCAAGGAAGATATTTTACAATGTTTGGGAAAGATAAACAAATAAGGCTAAATGGATTAGTGGGAAAGGTGGCCTAAACCCAAGGATACTTATGGTTTAATGATCAAGGTTTAGAGCATATGAAAATGGGTTTGGCAACTTGTAAGCAAGTAAATGAGATAGTTCGCAGTGCCTATCACCAGTTTGCAGTGCCCCAAAGGAAAAACAACTAACAAGCCCTCTCTTGGCCTTAAAATAAGGTGAAAATTCTCATGGAGTACCTAGTGACCTTGAACTGAAAGCTGGTATCTTTGAATTTGCATAGGGGCACTAAAAATTTTCCAACCTCCAACTCATCTTCTTCAACCAGTTTGTAGTGTCGAGTTTGTAGCGCCTATCTGTAGCACTAGGTTCATAGCACTGATCTAAAAATTATTTGTACACTTGGAGAAAACAATTACAAGCCTTTATGACACGACCCATTATAATTGTTTAAAATATCAACTCTAAAAACAATGAGATCTTCATTGACATGACCCATAAATGCAAAGATGGAAATGAATGCATGGTGTACCTTTGAATGCACTGTGAACCCTCCTAGTGACTTGGTAGCGTACAGATAAAACTTGATTTGACATCTTGATTGGTAAAGGTGACAAAAGGATGGATCTGTGTACAACATGGGGGAGATAACATGTCAGGATGATGATGGATAAATGGAAATATCTGACTCATGAAGGATTTATATGACTTGTTAGGATAGCAAGGCATAACCCAATGACTTTAGACCAAAGACAAAACTACCCTTAGTTTATTTACATAAAAAAAATTGAAAAATGACTATAGAAAATGGGACCTAAAACCTAAAACTTAATGAACACCTATGAATCAAAATCAAAAAATAAAAATATTTTGACCCTTGCAATTCTATGTGATCACATTTGGCTCCATGGGGGATGGCATGCTTCCTATGAGCTGCCAAGAATATGCAGCTTCAGTGCCTTATCCAAGGGTTGTGGGGTCATTATTTAAAACCAACAAAAGAAGATAAAACTGATATTTACAATGAAAGGAAATCCACTCATGGATTGAAGAAAATTATTTCTTCAGAAAATGCCCATTAATGGGACCACCAGAAAGTTCGAAGTCTTCCAATTTCTACAATTTATAAGTGTTATTTTGAAAAACTTCATAAATCTTGAAAGGACCAATCCATAAGGCTTCAAATTTACCATGTTTTCCCTTTTCTTTCCTTTGTGCATCCCATTTGAGCACCGAGTCTCCTAGATGGAAATCTTCTTTCTTTACCTTCTTTTCAAAAGCTTTATTGATCTTCTATTGATTGCTTTGTGCTTTATCAAAGATCTTCTCCCTGGTCTATTGTACATCCACTAGTTGATGCATCCTCCTGATCATATCATATGTCTTTCCTTGTTGGTCTTGAAGAATATTTTCCATAGGTAATGCAAGTTGAGAAGGAAAACCAACCTCAGTTCCATAGACCAACTGAAATGGAGTAGTACCAATTGATCTCTTGGTGGTTACTCTATATGCCCATAGAGAAAACTTCAACTTTGAATCCCAAGACATTTTGTTATCCTACAACAATGTTTTGATGATCTTTACTAGACTTTTGTTAGAGGACCTTGCCAATCCATTACCTTGAGAGTAATAAGGAGTAGAATGAATAAGTTGGATCCCAAACTTTTCACAGAACTTGACCGGAGGTTCAGCTTTAAAAGTTGCATCATTATCAGTCATAATCTTGTTAGGACATCCAAACCTTAACAAAATGTCTTCCTGGAAGACAATGACTAATTTATGTGTTTCATTTCTTGTAGGAATGGATTCTATCCACTTGGTGAAATAATCAGTGGAAGTTAGTATCCAATGATGCTCACCACTTGAAGCTAGATGGATTTCTCCATTGAAATCTAATCACCATTGCTAGAAAGGACCATATATCATTATGGGCTTTAGAGGAAAATATTTTAGCTACTGCTTTCCAAAGAATTTCTGACATTTATCATAGGCCATGATCTTTTCATAGACATCAGTGAAATTACCTAGCTCTGAGTATTTTATATGTTGTGGTCCTCCAAAAATGATGGCCTACACATAGTTTATCATGAAATTCATACATGGTTTGATTTTCCTAATCTGGGTCCAAGCTTCTTAAAAGAACCCCTACAGGATCCTTCAAATACAAAACATGATCAACAATGAGGTATCTTATTGTTTTGATCTTTAAAGCCCTCACCTTAGTCTTGTCAAGTCTATAAGGGGGCTAAAATGTCTGGAAGAAATGGATAAGGTCCTTGTACCAACTATACTCTGTCAATTTGGCACTGATCTATGAGTTGCTTCTAGAAATATCAATCTGTTGATATACAGTATCAAAATTCATGAAATTAAACCCAAGTGCCTTACAGTTTGATTCAGCTAACAATCTAGCTAAACCTTTCCCTTTCACCAACTTGGTTGGCTTCATCTCAAGATCAAATTCTATAATTTTGGCAATCCACTTACTTATCTTTCCATCTATGTTAGGCTAAATTAAAATTTCTTTAATAGAGGATGAAGGGACATAAGAAATAATCCTAGAATGTAGAACATACACTCTGAAATCCTTGAGGGCTTTGACCAAAGTATAATCTTGCTTCTCCATAATTTCATACCTGAATTCAACATCTCTCAAAGCCCTGCTGAAAAAGGAAATAGGTTGCTCCATCACATCTAATTTTTTATGAAGGAGGACATCAAACAATGTGTCATGTGAGGCAAAATAAAATATCATAAATTCTTTTGAATAATTAGGTTTGATAAGAACAGGCGCCTCAACCAGTGCTTGTTTAATTTGATCAAAATAATTTCTAGCTTCAAGTGTCCACTTTACGTCATTTCCATTTCTCATCATGGACATGATAAACTTAACCAACTCAACAAAATTAGAAATGAATCTTCTCAAGAATTTTATCTTACCCAAGAAGGACTGGATCTCTTTCTTGGACCTAGGGAGAGACAGAGTCTTGATGGCCTCTACTTTACTTGGGTCAATTTTTACCCCTTCTACTGAGACAATATGTCCCAACAGATTATGTTCCTTCATAGAAAAGAGGGACTTCTTGGGATTGAGTGACGATAAAAAAAAATTGCATTTAAGGAACACCTTCTTCAAATGTTGATAGTGCTCTTCATCATATTTTGAAAACACTATGATGTCATCCAGGTAGATCACCACAAACTTATCCTTTTCTCCAATAAAAGAAATATCCATTGCACACTGAAATGTTTCCCTTGCATTTATGAGACCAAAGGGCATCTTGGCATACATGAATGTACCCCAAGGAGTGGTAAATGATGTCTTCTCCCTTTCTTCTGGAAAAACAGAAATATGATTGTAGCCTAAAAATCCATCAATCATGGACATCCTTGTTGAGCCAGTCACCCTTTGCAAAATATGTTCCATCTTGGGAAAGGGATAGTTAACTTTCCTAGAACACCTGTTTAATTTCTTAAATCAACGCAAAGTCTGATTTCTCCATTATTTTTCCTAACAAGGACAAGATTAGCTATCCACTCAGAGTAACTCAAAGGTATGATGATCTGAGCATCAATCAATGTTTTGAACTCCTTCTCCATGATGGCCAACAACATTTGATTGATTTTCCTTAGCTTCTGTCTGAATCATTTAGTATCATCCTTCAAAGGTATTTTGTGTTCAATAATGATTGTGTCATAAGTTTACAAATCATCATACTTCCAACCAAAATCATCATAAAATTCCTTTAGTAGTTTGATATAATCATTTATTCTTTTTTTTTTTTTTCTGGCAGACTACTAGATAGTTTGACGTACTTGGGATTTTCATAGTACATAGATTGCATTATGTCAAATCAACATCTTCATTTGAACCTATTAATTTGACAGTCACATAATTACTATCAAATAATATCTCTAAAGGAACCAATCCCTTGGGGATATTATTACTAGGAAATTGTACAATCTTGTTTGTCTGCAATTTTATTTAGGAATTTATCAGCATGATTGTTTTCATCATCTTCATCTTGATCAATGTGAAGTGCATAAAATTCTTCCACTTTTTCCAGAAATATTTTTATCTCAATATCATCTCCAAACACCTTCCAATGTTTGACATTGTCAGGTAAGGAAGGCCTGTGTTTTACTTCAACATAGTACTTGAGTTGAGGTGGTAGTAGAACTTTAAAGTTGCTAGCAGAAATAACTAGGGAGTCATCCAATGCATTTTCTTCTCTAGGACCAAAGGATGTATTGAAAGCTAGGAATAAATTATCAATTAGATCCCATAACTCATTTCTGTAGGTCCTCAAACTTGGATGCTTTGTCTGATATATGTTTTTGATTTGATGTACAATCACCTTTGTATCTCCAAAAATTGATAACTCCTCAATCTTCATATCTTTAGAATCCCTCAACCCCAAAAATAGAGCCTCGTATTCAACAATGTTATTTGTGGTCTAAAATTCTAACTTGAAAGACAAATTTATGACTTCTTGAGAGGGGGAAATGAGAACCACTCTAGCACCAACACTATCTTTAGAATATTCCCCATTAACAAACATTTGCCAAAATTGAGCACCTTGTTTTATTGTTTCACATGCTACAGGTGATGGATTTCTTATTTCCAAAGGTGGTTGAGAAAGATCAGTGAGATGCAAAATGCTAGATCCAAAATCAGTGTCCACAACATAAATGGGATGGTTATTGGGGTTACTTTCATCACTGATAATATAAGCCAATTGTGCTTCTCTATACAACCTTCTATGTTCTACCCAAAAGACAGGTATTGTGGCATATGAGAGGTCCATCTGCAGTGTTCCTCCCAATATCTTAATACATTATCTGGACAATAAAATTCTGAACATAGGGGGAACACCTGAAACAACTATATCCATCACTATAGTCTTCATGGGAAATTGTAAAAGGGTAACAACCAAATATTTGATCACCCCAAGGAATTTCACTTTCCTTGAATCAAAAGAATATAGATCATGATATGATTTGGTGATTTCTAGACCCAATTCATCCATTACAGTTTTAGGCATTAAGTTATGGAATGCACCTGAGTCCATCAAGCAGTTGTGTAATATTTTTTCATTTACTTTCAATGAGGTATACAAATGAGGGGAAGAGTCATCCCTATCGTCTACTAAGGGTCCCAATACCACTGCAGGTTTTTCATCTTGCAAATTCATTGAATCTATTGAATGGGAAGAAAAATCAGACTGCAACATTTTAGAAATGGACTTCTTGAAATATTCATTCTTTATCAACTCTAAGAATGGGACTTGAATTTTGATCTTCTGAATTTCATTTTCAAATTTAAAAGAATATGGGGATTTCAGAATTTATTTACTTCTGGGACAGGGGCTTTAACCATAGGTTGATTATTTTGTTGTTCATTTCCTTTCTTTGGTGCACCCACTATTTTAGTAGAGGGGTCTGATTTTTTAGGCTGACCTGATGTACTAGGATTTCCCTCTTTCTATTTTGACCTCAAGTTGTACTTATGCCAGAATGACCTTTTTTTAGCAGTTTTTCCATGCGATGGGAACTAATGATCTCATGGGAACTGACAGTGATGCCTTGGAACTTATATTGTTGGTCCTCCTGGTCGAATTTCATGGTTAATTCCCTAAAATCCATGAGAATGGGACACAAAGTCCTTAGCCAGTTTGCACCCAACATAATGTCACAACCACCCATGTCGATAGAAAACATATGAGATTTTAGGTGGTAGTCACGAATTTGGAGACACACATTTTCACAACGCCCTCCACATTTCATGGAGCCGCCATTGGCAATGATGATTTGGAAATTATTGAATGCATGGATATAGCAATGAGTTTCTTGGGCAATGCGATGATAAATATAATTGTGGGTGCTTCCACTATCAACAAGAATGATGACCTTCCTATGCTTGATGTAACCAATTATCTTGAGGGTTTGGGAAGCAGAGAATCTAGTGAGAGAATTTAGGGAAATGACTAGTTCTACTCTGGGAGGATCTAAGGGAGGGCTTATGTCAGTGGGTTCAAGTGACACAGACAGAAGGGGAACTTCAACATCCAGTTCCAAAACATCCTCTGAGATGGCCATAGAAAGATTTTATTCCTTACACTTGTGTCCAAGAAAATATTTGTCATAATAATTATAACAAAGGCCTTTGAGTTGGCATTCATCCATTTCAGACCTGGTCAATTTTTGGATCTTTAGTGGAGTAGAAGGAGGAGTGGGATTTATTGGTTTAGTGTGAAGAATAAAGGAGGGTTTCCGGTTTTGAGAAGAGACAACCTGTTGTGCTTCCTTAGCTATTAGTAGCCTCCACCCAACTCTGAGGCCGAGCCATGAGGACATGGGAATGAATCTCATCCTTAAGGCCACTGATAAAACATTCTTGGAAAAAATCATCAGACATGCCCTCTATAAAAAAAGCCAGTCGCTCAAAAGGAGCTATAAAGTCTTCCACTATTCCAGATTGTTTCAAATTTGTCAAAATGCTTAAATGGTTGGTGTCAATGTCAAAGCATTCATAAATATATGTGACAAAGTGTGTCCAGGAAACATACCCTTGACGAGTAGTTTTTCTCCATTGCCACCATTGCCAACGTTCTTGATCTAGATGGAGAACACCATACCGAAGTTTGTCCAAATCATCGGTAATTCCATACAAAGAGAAATAATGTTCCATTTGAGTTACCCAACCAATGGGATCTGAGCCATCAAATTTGGTCACATCCACATGTGGAAGGTGTAGGTCACATTGAAAGTGATGGGGATGAAAATTATAGGAATGATAGGAAGTTTCAGCTTCAGTATGAAAAGGTGGGTCAAATAAAGGGGGATCTGCAGGGATATGCATCTTGGTGAAAATCATTGAAGCAACAGATTCAAGTTGGGTAGTAATGTCTTGTTTGAGGTTTTCTTTGACTTACTCTATTAAGGTGGTGATGGAGGAATGCATGTTTTTATTAATGGTGGAAATATTGGCACTAAGAATTCTCACTTCTTGTTGGGTCTCTGTGAAATTAGATTGTAAGATTTTGAAGAGATCTTCCAAGCCTTGGCTATAGGTATGCACCATGATGATGAGGGAACCGAAAAGGGGTGGGTGGGGTCAAAACATTTGATAAAAAACGATAGGTATGAATGTGATAAGGGAGAAGAGATAAATCCAATGGAGTAGGTCTCAAATAATGGTGCAATACTACAGTGATGAAATACTGCAATGATGAAATGCCTAAATGCTTAATTAGGAAGAAATGTTTAGTGATTTGGCAACTCGAATGCAGGAGACACAGTTGCATGGAAATAGATCTTGTCTGGTTTGTTTTTTGTTTCCATCCCCAAAGTTTAGGTATTCAAGATTTCTATAGACAAGGGTTTTTCCTATCCTATATCTCTCTAATATACGTGTGGGGTCCAATAGTAATACTCAGCCCAATATCTCAGGGAACCAACTAAGGAGGCTAGACCATGCCCTTAGCCATACTACCCGACTACCGAGGTACTAGAGAGTATCTTCTCGAGTGTTGTCCTTGGTGGCACTATAACAGTAATGCGACTGATCAGTTTATCTAAAGAGGGCTTCAAGAAATCTAGGTCGATCTGTATACAGGTGTTGTCTGATGCACTACCACTTGAAGGGGTACCAACAAGGGTTACAAGGTTGGCCAACAGATGTGTGCTTAAGTACCACTTGCATTTCCTATGTGTATGAATCCCTGACCACGGGTTTATGCGTGTAACGAAAGATCTTTGTAGCTTAAAGATGTCAGAATACATCTCTACCCTGGAAAACATTAACCCATAATTTGTTGCCGAGGAAAGTGCTCTGATACCACTTGTAATATTCCAGATATAAAAAGTATGCAGAACAGAAATAAAATGCTAGAAATGGCAGATGAACAACAATATAACCAAAAAAACACCACAATAATACCAGAATGATACCAGAATAACACTAGAAATAACACTTTGATTATTGAGAGCAATGTTCACTTGCCTCTTCGAGGGGGAAACCTCCAGTTGAGCAGAGCTCTATTACAATAATATCCAAGGAAAATTTTCTTATACCCTCAACTCCTATTTATACTAAATATGTCATCAAAAGAACCATCTTTAGGAAGATCCTTCTAGAAGTGAAAGCTTATATTAGGTCTTCTTACATTCTACTTATTCTTCCTTATTGCCAAGCCTTATTAATATTGACCTTTATTACATAAGAATATATTATTCTACCTACGTGAGGGGTTAGGTCCCTAACACTAAACCAATTTAGAATCTTAGGGGATGCAAGAACATCAAAATCATCAATTCTTTCTTCTTTCAACTCAGGAGAAAAAGATGAGTATTCAATAGGAAATTATCCTATATTAAATTCTACAGAAGCTTCAACAGTAGGTAATTTAGAAATGCTAGATTCATCTATTGATGTTTGAAAAATTGAGTCAGATACGTTCCCAGCAGTACCTGAGAAAATAGATGAAGAGGTTCCTTCTGAAGCCTTTCCTTTCTTGATAATGTTTTATGTTTCAACTTCAGGTGCATCTAGAGGTAAATGTGAAGTGGACCTCATATTTATACCTTTGGGAGCCACAAATGAAACAATGGAGTCTCCAGGTGCAATCTATATTCTTTGGTTTATTGATCACTGTGCACCTCAAAATCAGTATTTTATTTGTCGTACAACCCAAGGAAAATTCTTCAATCTGTTCCCCAGAAATAGTTCCAAGAAAGGTAGCACTGAAAGTCACACTTTGATTTCTTATAATGTAAGCTTGGCACCCATCAGTAAGTTTAAAGATAATTTTTTATTATAAGGTGGTGAATGGATAAAAAATAACAGTAATACAGTGTCAATCACAGTAAGTTCCAGATAAAATGCACCAACAAATGAGGTTTTGAGTAACTTAGATCAAAGTTTTAAAGAATAAGAAGGATAGGGGGAAGACTTCAGTAAGAAAGGTTAAATATATGTACCATTTACATCAGGTAATACTAGTAGATATATGAAGAAAACCTTCTGAAACAAGAACTTCTTTACTCAAAATGGAAACTCTGATAAAATCATAAAAAACATCACAACAAATAATTCATTGCAATAAAGATACAATAGATCAATTGAAACCTTCAACAGACTGAAAATCATAGTAAGACAAAAATAAGATGATAGGGGAAAAAAACTAATTTCTATTAGCCAAAAAGTCTCAGGTCTAGTACATAAAATCAAAGATGTCTCTGTTACATTCACTACATCAAAATATGAGTCTCATCTCAACCATTCGAACCTTTCTCAGTCTTACTATTCCTATCTTATAGTCTAGATTGTCAATGAAAAATTTATAATCCGAATAACAACCTTATCCTAGGATCCCTGTGCCCTAAAAGTGGTGTGGCAATGGGTAGATAATAGAAAATAACAAAAATGCTAAGATCTAGGCTAATGTTGGCAACGCCCATAAAATTTTCTTTATGGTTGATGAAGTGTCTCTTTGAGGGCATATTCATTTGACAGGTGCCCTCCCATATTGCAAATGACCCATAGACAACTATCATGCATTCATATAACCATCTGGAAGCTTCTTATTCCTTCAAAACTTTCAGAACGAGAGTTCGTAGCACCAGTCTGTATCAACCAATTCACATTTCCAGGTCCTGGGAACTTTCTTGTAGCATCTTATTACATTTAATAATACCCAAAACATCCCAAAAACTATCTTCAGTGCTTCAACTGTTGTAATCAACTCATAATATGGTATATTATTTGAAGAGATCATCCCAAACTTAAACATGATTTATAAGGCATAACCATCCTCAAAAACTTCAAAAATGCATAAAGAGGAACCTGTCAAAACTGATATTGTTTAAGGAAATTCATCTTCTTCATTTACTGACTTTGGAGATCCTTCTAGTAGAAACTTTGGCTAACACATCAATATTTCTCTTGGTTGGCTCCTCTTTAAAAGGTTGCAACTCCATCTTTAGCTTTCTTATTTGTTCCTGGTAATCTTTGTTCAGTATGTATAGGTTTTTGAGTTGCCCGTGGAGGGGCCAAAACCTTTAGGCTATAAATATGGATTTTCCAATAGTTCCATGATACATGTCCATGAGTCCATTAAGCTTCTTCTCTGCAAAAACACCCCCCTTATTCATTTCATCAACCTCATCCCTTTCCTCTTTAAGTTATATTTTGAGCCTCTTAAAAGTATGATTGCTCTCTTCTTGAGGAGTAGTGATGTCAATGATTTCAACAAGATTTTCAATAGCTATGGATTTACCTTTCCTCTGGGATGAAAATCCTATTGTATATTCCTTCACATGAATTTCTTGTTTGGATGTTGCTATGGTAATAGGTCTCCTAGATTTGACCTTGTCAGCTACACTTGGTGAAGGAAACACCAACTTCCTTCCTCTCAAACATGTGGCTTTAGTTGAAGGAACCTCTACTGGACTGACATCTGGCATAGTTGGAGCTTGTCTCTGTGAAAAATGTGAAGGTATGCCTCCTTCATGCTCCTTTGTTTCCTTATCATCTCTAGGAGTATTAGTGCTCTTTATTTTCTTGTTCATTTCTGAATATACAATCTTGTCAATATGAAGAGGACTTTGCATTTTAGACTGTGAAGTGGGAACAACGTTTAGCTGGAAGTGCAAACATGTAATAAATTATTCACAATCAATTTTTTTCTTTCTCAATTCCTCCATTACCAACATATTTATAAGCCATGAATGGAAGACACTTGTATCAAATTCTTTTGATTTAGCTTGGACCTTGTCAAACATTCTTCCAATACTTCTAAACAGGTAGAAAGGAAGATTCATGGCATCTTTACCTGTGACGTGTAGCATTATCCTTATATGGTATTGATATATCATGTTAAATCTCCCTTCACAAGTGAAATATCTTTGAATCACCTTCAACATCTTATCAAAGCACTCCATTATATGTTTTTTTGGCACTCCCTCTGACAAATTGTCCCCTTAGTATTCTGGTTTGGGGAATTCCTTGGAGAAAGCAACATTCAGGGTCATGGCCTTGAACCATCTCTCACCAGTGTTAGGTATCTCAGTTGTTGTTGAGATGGAAAATTCATACACCTCAAACTCCAATATCCCAACCTTAGTTTTGGTCCCATCAAATTTAAGTGAAAACTCCCTAGCCACGTCTAGGTTCCCTCTTTGCATTTTCTGACAAAAATTAATGTAGCCTACTCTTTGGAAAACTTCCCTGATCAAGGGTTCATAATAAAAAAGATTCATATCATAGGGCTCTGTTCTCACAATTCCCCCTCCTTTGTGATCCTTCCTTTGTTGCAGATTATCCATTAATGTTGTTTGAAGAAAAACTTACCACAAGATTTAATGATTCTAGAGGTAAACAAAGGACAACAGAGGATTAGGGTTTTAATGGATAAACTTTCCCAATAGGATAGTTTTGTTTAAAATTTATGTGCTTCTCAACCCATTTGACCTCCAGGAATAAGACAAGGTATCTTTCAATCAGGAAGATGAAGGGAAAGACTACTAAAAATATCATGAAGGGATATCAGAACATATCTTTCCAAAACAGGTCTTATCAACCTCAGACTTGTTCACAACATCACTACTCTTTTGCAAAACTCAGGTTGACTTCCACACATGACTACTTTTACAGTTCACTAGATAGGAGTGTAATCAAGTTTGTGAGCTTGCAGAAGACATTTTTTTGTAAAAGGTTTTGGAACAGAAAGTTCACAGTGTTGGGTTTGTTGCACAGAGTTCATAGTGCTAGGACAATGCTTGGGAAAGATAAGCGAAGCAGGCAAAATGGATTAGTGGGAAAGGTGGCCTAAACCTAGGGATACTCATGGCTTAATGAGCAAGGTTCAAAGCACGTGAAAATGGATTTGGGAACTTGTAAGTAAGTAATTGAGACAGTTCATAGTTCTTATCACTCGTTCACAGTGCCTCAAAGGAAAAACAACAAACAAGCTCTTTCCTGACATTCAAATAAGGTGAAAATTCTCATGGAGTACCTGGTGACCTTGAGTTGAAATATGGTATCTTTGAATTTTCATAGGGGCCCTTGAAACATGTCCAACATCCAACTCATCTTCTTTAGCCAGTTCACATCACTAAGTTCGTAGCACCTATCTGTAACACCAGGTTCGCAACGCCAAGTTAAAAATTATTTGAACACTTGGAGAAAACAGTTAGAAGCCATTTTGACATAATCCTTGGATATTAGTTTAGAATATCAGTTCTGAAAACAAGGAGTTGTTCATTGACATGACCCATAAATGAAATGATGGCAATGAATGCATGGTGTATCTTTGAATGCACTACAAACTCTCCTAGTGAGTTGGCATCGTACATATCAAACTTGATTTGACATATTAATGGGTAAAGGTGGAAAAAGGAGGGGTCTACGTACGACATGGAGGAGGTGACATGTGAGGGTGATGATGGAAAAATGGAAAGATTGTACTCATGAAGGATTTATATTACTTGTTATGATAGCAAGGCATAACCCAATGACTCTAGACCAAATCCAAAACTAACCTTAGTTTATTCACATCAAAAAAATTGAAAAATGACTATAGGAAAAGGGACCTAAAACCTAAAAATTAATGAACGCCTATGACTCAAAATAAAAAACTGAAAATATTTTGACCCTTGCAAATCTATGTGATAACACAACCCACATTTCGTAGTGTGACATCATTTTTGGACATGTTATATATATATATATTTATATTTTTTCCTTATGGAGTAAATACATTTTGTACAAATATATTTACATGTGTGTGTATGTGTATGCTTCTATATTTATGTATGTGAAATACGCCTATCTAAAACATGATTTTCCAGTGTATCAGTTAATTGATTGGAGCACCTAGGAACATGAATATATGTTATATAATCGAAATAACATTCCAAGAGGCGTACCCTAAGGAATCGTCGGTGTAGGGTGGGATCATGGACATGGTACACTCCATTTAACTATGACACTACTAGTTGAGCATATATATGAACCTGAAGGTGAGAAATATCATGTGATAAAGTATCACGTAGAAATTTTATAATTGCACTATACTCAGAAACATTGTTGGTTTCTTCTCCTAGACAAGCACCTCCAGAAGATACCAAATGACTAGTGAGTGTGAAGATTACTTAAGTTGTGGAAGCAAGCTTCCAAGTGTGTCGACTAGCACTTTTTGCGAACCCAACATAAACCTCGGATTCATTTGACATCTGCCACAATGCAGAAACACAATAAACTACACATCCATAAGATAAAAATATGCTAATATATATAAATATATACATTATTTACAAGAAGTCACACTCAGGTGACCAACCTAATCATAGTACCACTTTAGATAAATCCCATTTATGGGCGCAGGAAACACATTTCCTTCAAATTCAACCAATTCATAAGCACCTTTTTCCAAAAATTTAATTATAATAAATGGTTTGAACCACATGGGTTTAAACTTGCATGCCCCCAAGGGATATTTATATTGATCATATACCAAGACAATATAACCTTCATATAAATCCCTAAGGTGAACCAATCGATCATATTGACACTTGACATGACGTTTATGAGCCTCGTTAGCCAAGGTTGCATCCCAACATTGTTCATCAAGCTGTCGAGATAGACAAGACACTCTTCAAGCATAGTTGTGTTGGGTAGTAGTTCCACTGCCAACTTGAGAGAAGGAATTTGACACCCTATAAAAAAGATTGTCTCCATCCCATAAACAAGTTGGAAATGAGAGAATATTGTACCAGTCTTGATGGAATTTTGGTATGCCCAAAGTGTTGAGTATAACATCAAATGCCAATTCGACTTAGCCGAATTGATTGTCTGTTGGAGAATGGCATCAAGAGATTTGTTGGAAGCCTCCACTTGACCATTCAATTGTGGATAATAGGGGGAAGAATGTTCTTGTTTGAACCTTATATTTGATGTTAACTTTATCATCATCTTATTTTGAAAGTGACTACCATGGTTAGTGACAATATCTTTCGGTATACCGAACCTAGAAATGATTTCGTTGAAAACAAAGAGTGACGTTATTTCCTCATCATTTCTAAATGTTGGCATGGCTTCGACCCACTTGGTGAAGTAGTCTACTACCATAATGATATAATGATTCCCCCTAGACAAATCCAAGTGGAATGTAGAGAAATCAATTTCCAACTTAGTGAAGGGGCCAACAAAAATAATAGGAAACATAGGAGCAGGGTGTGCCTGCATCTTCCGAGAGAAGATATTACATGGTTGACACTTCTTAACCACCTATATACAATATTTGAATAATGAGGGATAGAAGTAGCAAGCATGAAGGATTTTATAAGCGATATCCAACCCAGACAAGTTACCACCACATGCTCCAATGTGGAAATCATTTAGCACAATATCTTATTCCTCATGATTTAGACAACAACGAAGAATGTAGTCAACTCCTCAATGATACAAAGTGTCATCGATGATAAGATAATTTCATACTTGATGGTGTATTCTTCGATGCTCATCATGGGAATCATAGGGAGGACACTTCGTAGTCTAAAAATACACAAGTATATTTCCATACTAAGGGTCAAAAAACACAATAAGGAAGAGATCCTCGTTGATCAACGCCTCTTTAGGAGAATTGTTTCCACTCTTAATCAGAAGTTTTGATATTAACTCTACAAAGACCAAACATTTCTTGGACTTCATCGAAACAAATTCCAAATCAAATTCTTGAAGAATAATGATCCACCGACTAATCTTCTCACCAATGACTTGTCATGTCAACACATACTAAAAAGAGTTAACAATGGCCATGACAGTGGTCTTATGGAGTAGAATATAATGAAAAAACCTTTGGATGACGTGAAAATATGCCAAATCCATCTTCTCAACATGGTTATAGTTGAGCTCTATTCTGAATAAGCCTCGGATGAGGTAGTATATAACGTGTTCCTAGAGTGTGTCATCCTCCTGAACCAGGACCATACCGATGGTATATTTTGTTGCAGCTAAATAGAAAAAGAAATATTTTCCATAATAAGGAGGGTTGAGAAGAGGGGAAAACATCAAGGAATGTTTCACACTTCAAAAGAGCATTGATCCGCTTCATCCCAAAATAATGGTACCTCTTTCTTCAAAACACGCATGAACCCCTTAGGGATTTTGGCATAGTTAGCAATAAATCCTCGTAAGAAGTAATCTTTCCCCTAGAGACTCTGATGCTGAGGAACTATGTGCAGGGGAGGAAATTGAACTATTGCCTCAACCTTAAGAGGATCGATCATTATCCCTTTGTTGGACATGATAAACCCCAATAAACGTCCCAATGTAACACAAAAACTACACTTTTTTGGATTCAAGTGAATCTGGTAGTAGCAATACCTCTCAAAAATAAGTCTAGGGTGAGCGATATGATTAGTTCTGTTGTGAGAACGTGATGCAAGATCATCAAGATATGCTTCAACTATATGTTTTAGGTCATGTAAGGTGAACGACATGGCCCGCTAGAAAGGAGCTCCAACATTTTCTAGGCCAAAGGAATTTTCATATATGCAAAGGTACCCCAAGGACATATTAAAGAAATCTTATGTTGATCCTCGGGCTTGATATTAATTTGATTGTACCCTGAGAAACCGTCCATAAAGGTTAAAAATTCACACCCTACACATTCATCGATAATATAATCAATGAATGGGGTAGGAAAGTTATCTTTCGGACATTCCTTTTTCATATCGTGGAAATCCATGCACGCTCGAATTTACCTTTCTTTTTATTGACCAAAATAGGGTTTGACACCCATTCTTTCAATTGAACTGGGTATATGAAACCAACCTTAACTAATTTATCTACCTTAACTTTAATGGTCATTGCCTTTCGAGGGTTGACCTGGTGAAGCTTCTGCCAAAATATCTCAAGATCGGGATAGGTTCTAATTTCATGTTCAACAATACGAGGGTCAATGTCTGGGATTTCCTCATAAGACCGGGAAAAAATGTCACAAAATTATTTAAATAACACATTATACACTTGAATCTCCTTGGGGGAACAATCCTCTCCAATGAAGACATTTTCGACGATGCTATGGATTTTGGAGATATCAATTGAAATCATCTCAACTATATTCATTATGTTTCCTTCGACATATACTCTGTGCATTGCCAAAGGGTTAACCAGATGAGTGTCATCTCCATTCATGGTCAAAGTAAACTCTCTTGCTTCCACTCTCCTAATCTTAGGTAAAAATTATGATCTATGATGAAGATCATCCCAAGGTCTATCTAGACTCATCATTGCCTCTAAAATCACCTCGTCGGAAGGCAAGACCAAGTTCAAAGGATCGTGTGAAGTAAGAGACTCTTGGGCCCAAATAGGCTCTAGAACTGGATCAAGATCTTGAAGGGGAGCTAGATCAGATTTTTTTGAGGTTTGTTGAACAATATTGTATGAGACCTTAGCTACGGATAAAGGCATAGCCATTCTAGGATTCCCTACCCCTTCCATTGAAGCTGACGGGGAAGTTAAATTCCACGGATCATTGAAATAATTCATTGAAAATGAAATCACTTGGAAAATGATAGCCTTAGGCTGGTTAGGGACAACCAAAATAAAATCAACTTCATTTAAAGGGAGTGGAAAGTTAAAAGTTCCCTTTAAATATTGAAACAATTCAACACCTAAGTTAACAATACCTTGTTGTAGGTTATCAATCATCGGGACTGTGAATGCCCCTAATGAAGGGTCAGGGAGAGAGAAGGAAAATTGATCAACGATTACTATCCAACCTTCATGAGGAAATAATAATGCTCAAAATGCAGTGGATACAACCATTTCCATTTCATAAGTCCAACTTCAACCCAAAAAATGGTTGTAGTCAAGAGGGGCGTCAACTACTTCAACCTCGGCACACACAATTTTTCCCTCCAACTACATAGGGAAGGAGGGGATTATGCCATGCAGTCGAAATGAACTACTGTCAAATTAACAATGTAGGAGACAGAGACAAGTCCAGTTGACTAATACCCTTCCAACATGCCAACAACATAACACAAGTTGATGCACCCTCGTCTACCACCGTGCAAAAAATATTTTGTGTCAATGATTTCATGGCATAAACCACTACTATATGGAAGGCTATGTGGTAAGGAAAACAAGGTTTAACATTGGAAGGGTAAAAAATTATATATCCCGAGTCAGGTGGATTAGAAGCACCTAAAGTGGACACTAATTCTTTTCTCTATGAGGGGAAACTCTGGAGGACCTCTAGAGCGGACATCACACAAGTGATTTGTGCAAGAACTTCAATGACTGAGTAGTTCTTGGTATCCCTTGTGTTTGTATTATGATAAGATTTCTTAAATGAACCTTTGGGGATTTGATTCATTTCTTCTTCCATTGTCTTCTCAATTTGAAGAGGAGTAAATAGGTCAGGAGATTCTTTTCCTTTCTCAGTAGATTCAAGCATTCTGTAATCATGGGCCTTGCTATGAAGATGAGAATTCACTCTCATCATGTACACCTTTGTGGATCTTGTTATCACTCTATAATTTGCCCAAGGTCGTGGAGAAAATCACAGAGGCAACATCAAAACCACTTCGAGTCTTGGATCTAGCCCTCCAATACTCAGAGAGGGATCTCTCTATCTAATATAACTTTGTTGGAAAGAAGATATTAGGATAGTTATGTAGAACATGGGTTTGTTTATGGATTTGGTATGTTTGGGAGATCAAAAACTCAAATTTCTATTAGGCCACGGGGTCTACCTTTCTGAAAATGGATCTATATCAGATGTAAATATTGTCACCACAGGGTAGGATAGAAAGACTGCTGGATCAAATTGAATTAAATGAAAGTGGAGGAGAGGAAAAGAAGGGAAAATCCACCAAGCAGAGGAGCAGATAAGAATTCCTATGCTCAACTTCAGACGAAAACATGCAGACCATTAAAAGACCAGAAACAGAGTGAAAAAAATAAGTTTTGTTCCTAATATTTGTTTCAATTATTGGATCAGGGAAAACACCAAATGGATTAACAAAGCAAGAAAATAGTTACTTAGAGAAAAACTTCACCAGGGAGTCTAACACAAGAATCCTGCAGCTACAATTTTTATTTCTGGAAAGTCATCAAGAAAATTACAAAGTATCCTCTGTGGGGCATGAATCCTGAGCTCAATCATCAACCCTTTTACATTAAACTCACATCAATAAATAGGAGAGATCCTCCAACAATTTTTTTAAGTCGTATTCAACCGCCTCGGCCAAAAATAGCAACAAATCCCCAAAAATCTTGAACTATCTGCCATGAAAGACGGGCCGAATTTCTACAAAAAAGGGGTCCGCACAGACATTTGTTTCTCTTCAATGCTGACACCTGGGAAAACAATGAAGGATATTATTGTATATGGGCATGTTCTGCACAAAATATTACTTTTTTTTTCCAAATTTGCCTCCATCTTGCCGTAACAGCTCCTGCAAAATCGGGACTATAACAGAAAAACCAAACAATCCAAAAAATGAGGCTGAAAGACGGCTTTGATTCTCCCAATTGGTGGCACCTGTCCAAAAACTGAGTTTTTTGTTCTTCATCCTGTTACAGAGAAAATCCTCTCTCGGTTTTTCAAAATTCATTTTATTTTGCTCGGAATCCGCTTCAGAAGAAGACTGGTCAAAACTGGAAAAACAGTGGTTTTGTGAAAATGGGGAGGGCAGTTTTGGAGAGGTAAGTGGTATTCCAGACCCCCCC
>ML789404.1:25172-61150 GCA_009831015.1 Picea engelmannii
GATCTTTGTAGATTGTATTGTAGCCTTTCTACAAAGTCCTCCAGATTCTCATCTTCTTTCTGCATCATCTTGAATAGCTCCTCCCTCTTTTCTCTCGTTCGGCAGTAGTCCTGATACTTGTTCAGAAATTTTTGTTTCATTTGGTCCCATGTTGTGATTACATGGCCTCCAAGACTCATAAACCATCTTAATGCATTCCCTTTTAGTGTTGCTGGAAACAACTTCAGTTTCTGAGCATTAGAAACATAATCATAACTCCTACATAATATATCAAACTCAAACAGAAATTCATCAGGATCCTCCGAAGATAAACCATGAAAATTAGGCAATGCTGAGAGTGGAATGTTTTTCATGGGGGTTGTTCCTCTAGGGAGGTCACCAATAGGAAATCCTAATGTAGAGAAAGAATTTTCATCTTTTACCTCTCCTTCTGCCTGTTCCTCGTGATGCAACTCTTCATTGTATTCATCCATGTTTTCCTCTGTCTGCTCCCCTGCTACACTTGCTCTGTCCTCAATGTCTCCTACTGGCTTCTGGACTGTCTCAGGGATCCAAACTTCTTTCCCTCTTCCAAAAATTGCTTGAAATGAAGGCTGAGAATTTTGTTTTTGAAGGTTTGGTCGTTGAGCAGTAGATTCAGACTTTGATAAAATTTCGTCTATGTAGGTATTTCTTCCTCCTTTTCCTTTTCCCTTGCCACCTGTAGGGTTAGTATCTTTGGGGTTTTTCATGCATTCTGTTTATCTAAAGAAAAGAAATCACAAGTGATTTTGAAATCTATAGCTATCTTCCCCGGAAACGGCGCTAAAATGTTGGTCACTATAATTGCTTAATTGATTAAATAACCAAGTGATACATAAATTATCAACCCAGGGAAGTCTTTTGTTTCAAAGATAACCACGCACTATATATGCTCAATTCCAAAAGAAACTTAGTGTTGTAGTAAAGAAACTTATACTAATCACACTTGCTTAAATAAACTGAAGTTCTGAATTAAATCATAGGAAAACAACTTCCCTATTGCAGATCTTTAAAGATTAATCTAAGAATCCTGGATTACATTATAATAACACTTGCAATGGGAAAGAACAACTATTCTGCAATCAGAGAACATGAACCTTACTCTCAAACAGAGACTTCAATGCTAACACTCTTTTATGAAAACAGTAAGCAGAAAACAATTAACTCTATCTAACAGAGAACAGGGCTGTATAGTTCCTTCCTTTCTAAGCAGGAGCCTTGGGCCCTATTTCTGTTTTAGCACACTTGTGAAATTAAAGTTTACAGAGAGCAGGATGGTCTGATCCCTTCCTTTCTGAGCAGGAACCCTTCACCCAATCCCTGGCTAGCACACTTACAGGATTAAATGAAATCTACAGAAGATAAGGTGTTTTGGCTCCTTCCTGTCTGAGCAGGAACCCTTAACCCAATCCTTGGCTAGCACATTTGCATAATTAAATGAGATCTACAAAAGACAAGGTGTTCTGATTCCTTCCTCTCTGAGTAGGAACCTTTAACCCAATCCCTGGTTATCACACTTGCAGAATTAAATGAAATCTACAGAAGACAAGGTGTTCTGATTCCTTCCTGTCTGAGTAGGAACCTTTAACCCAATCCCTGGCTAGCACACTTGCAAAATTAAATGAAATCTACAGAAGACAAGGTGTTCTGATTCCTTCCTGTCTGAGCAGGAACCTTTAACCCAGTTTTTGGCTAACCTCATAAAATCATCACACAAGATTGCTGATAAAAAGAATTACGAATTTCATTCAATAAACTAAGACAGAGTCAGTAGTGTTTCAGCAAAGCAGAATTCATTAAAAGCAGTGTTTCAGCAAAACGAAAGTTAAGCAAAATATAAACAGAGATTGAACTAACACACTTCTAAAACTAACGGGTGAATCTTGTGATGAAGGTGGGCCCTCCCTTCTCACAAGGTTCCCCTGAAATGGGAAATCTAGATACGGATAATCAAAGTAGTCTTTTATTCATCTGTCAAAACATCAGATTACAGTCTGAGAAAATAAAGTGCGTCCCTCTCTCTGAAGCGTTTCAATACATAAAACTTGGATCCCTCGAATGATGATTTCCTCTTATTTAAAGAGGAGATCTATTCGATACAATAATTACAATGCATATCTCAGTCCTATCCTTAGTCGGATCTACTTTCTAAACCAACATAGGATGTCCTATCTTCACGCAACAGAATGCTATTACAGGAGCTGGATGGGGTATTACTGTTACAGCTGGTGTAACAGCTTCTTCCCGTTGCTGTTGATGTTGTTTCAGCATCGCAATTCGCGGGCTGTTTCAGCCACGTGAATTGCGCTCTGACTGTGTCAGCTTTCTTGTGTAGGAACGACGGTTAGAGATTTGTTGACCGCTGACTGTAACGGCTTCCTTGTGTTTCAGCATCGTCGGTCCTGGTGGTTTCCTCTGTGTTTCAGCATCTGCAACTCTGGACTGTGTAACAGCTCCGTGTCTCGACATCTACGACCTTGGACTATATAGTCACTCTGTGTCTCAGCATCTGCGACCTCAGACTGTATAGCAGCTTCGTGTTTCAACATCAGTTCTGTGTTTCAGCAACGGCGACCTTGGATAGTTCTGTGTTTCAAAAATAGGCTTCAAATGCTAATCTGCAGTTTTGGACACTTAATGCATTTCTAATCAATGGTCAAGTACGAGAGTAATGTAAAATACTATGCAAAACAGATTAAGCGTATAGTAATGAGAAGGGATGTTGTATACCTTTGGGATGATCAGATAAAGTGATAGTATGAGTCTAAAATATAGGTGATCAAGAGTATAATAATGACAAAAAGTATAGGTAAAAAGGTACATAGTGTGGTCCTAACAGCTACATCTATCATAACTATGGACATAAATCTGTTGACTGTCGATTAAGGAACTATGAACCAGATTTGAACTCCCCTGCTGAAAATGTCAAGGTTTGGAAGAAGAAAGAAAGTGATAAGTGTGGATTAGTGTTTTCATCTCAAAGAAAAAAGAACCCTTGGTATATAGATAGTGGATGCTCCAAACATATGATGGGAGACAAAGGTAAGTTTCTATCTCTAAGTGAAAGAAAATCAGGAAACATAACCTTTGGAAATGATGCTCCAGGTAAAATAAAGGGTAAAGGGATGGTGAGTTTAAGTAATGGAAAAGGAAAAGCCCAAGATGTTCTACTTGTAGATGGACTGAATCATAATCTGCTCAGTGTAAGTCAAATGTGTGACAGAGGATGTGAAGTGGTGTTCACATCCAAGGACTACAAAATAAAGTCTGTAAACTCAGGACAAGTGGTGGCCAAAGGCATAAGGACAAAAAATAGCGTATATGTACTGAAAGAAAATAGAGAAGAGTGTCATCTAAGCAAACATGATGAAATATGGTTATGCCATAGGAGACTTGGACATATAAACTTTGACCACTTAATCAAACTCAAAAATATCAAGGCAGTAAAAGATCTTACGAGAATATCAAAGCCCCAAGATTCAATGTGTAAACCCTGCCAAGTAGGAAAGCTAACCAGGACACAATTTAAGTCCAAGAGATTTACTTCAACAGAGAAACCACTCCAATTAGTTCATATGGATTTATGTGGACCATAAAGATAGGAAGGCACAGGGAAAGAAAACTACTTCATGTTGATTATTGATGATTACTCCAGACTTACTTGGGTTGCCTTTCTCAAAGAAAAAGATGAAGCATTTAAGAAGTTTAAGATATTTAAGGCTTTAACTGAGACTCAAATAGGCAAGAGGTTAAAGGCAGTAAGATCACACTGAGGAGGAGAGTTTATGTCAAGTGATTTCAAGGAATTCTGTGATAAGCATGGGATCAAGAGAAAATACACAATACCAAGAACTCCACAACAAAATGGAGTAGTTGAGAGGCAAAACAGAACAGTGCAGGAAATGGTCAGGTCAATGATGAATGAGAAGAACATTGGTCAAACCTACTGGGTAGAAGCAATACACATAGCAGTCCATGTTCTTAACGAAGCCCACCTCAGACCACAAAGTGACAAGACACCTTATGAACTGTGGTATGGGAGACCTGCTTCAATTAAACACTTCAAAGTCTTTGGGAGTAAATGTTACATAAAGAATAATGATGAGAACCTTGGCAAATATAATGACAGGGCTGGTGAAGGTATCTTCTTAGGGTATGCTACAAACAACAAAGGATACAGATGCTATAATAAGAGGCTGCATAAAATGGTTGACTGTATTGACGTAAAAGTTGATGAGGGAATCCCAGCAAGAGAGGTGTATAGTAATGAGTCTTCTACAGAAGACACAACTAAAGATGAAGATGAATAGGTCCAAGAATCAGAAAACGAAGACTCTGAATCAGATGAAGACACAAATACTTAGACAGACTCAAATCAGCAGACAACTTCAAATTCCTCCTCAAGAATCACTCAAAAGAATCATCCTGCAAGTCAGATAATTGGTGAAAAAGACAAAGGTGTACAAACCAGGAGAAAGCTAATCAAAAACACTGAACAATCACATATAGCTTTCATATCCATGTTGGAACCCAAGAAATTTAATGAAGCTAGCAAAGATGACCTTTGGGTTAAAGCAATGAATGATGAACTTGATCAGATTGAGAAAAACAATATGTGGGAGATGGTCCATAGACCGGAAGGTAAAAATATCATTGGTTCCAAATGGATCTTTAAGAATAAGTTGAATGAGAAGGGACAAGTTGTCAGGAACAAAGCAAAATTGGTCTGTAAAGGCTATGCTCAAATAGAAGGACTGGATTTTGATGAAACATTTGCGCCCGTAGCAAGGTTAGAAGCTATCAGAATATTTCTTGCCTATGATTGTCATAAAAGGTTTAAAGTCTATCAAATGGACGTCAAGTCATCTTTTCTAAATGGAGATTTAAATGAAGAATTATATATGGAACAACTAGAGGGTTTCGAACTGTCTTATAACCCTGAGTTATTATGCAAGCTGAAGAAAGATTTATATGGGTTAAAACAAGCTCCTTGTGCCTAGTATCATAGACTGGATACGTATCTCAAAGACCAAGGGTTCAAGAGAGGAACAATTGACAACAATCTATATATCAAAACAGAGGGTGATGATTTGCTCATTGTGTTGGTCTATGTAGATGACATCATCTTCGGATGTAATAAGGATTCATTGGTAAAATGGTTTGCTTATGCCATGGAGTCTGAGTTTTAAATGTCTATGATACGTGAACTGTCATTTTTTCTTGGTCTGCAAATTACTCAGAGGTCTGAAGGGATGTTCATTTCTCAAGAAAAATATCTAAGAGAAATGTTGAAAAGGTTTCAAATGGAAGATTCTAAACCTATGGGCACACCTATGGTTACTGGATGCAAATTAAGCAAGGATGATGACTCACCTAATGTTGATCAAAGTTCATATAGGTCAATGATAGGCAGCCTGCTGTACATCACAACATCTCGCCCAAACATAATGCATGCTATTGGAATGGTAGGAAGATATCAGTCTGCACCTAAATAGAGTCATTTTCTAGCTGTCAAAAGGATATTCGGGTATTTGAAAGAAACAATGACTTATGGTCTGTGGTATCCCATAAATCAGAATTTTCAGTGAACTGCCTATTCAAATGCAGATTGGGCAAACTGTGTTGATGAGAGAAAAAGCACCAGTGGAGGAGCATTCTTCCTGGGTGACTCATTAGTAGCATGGATTAGTAAAAAGAAAGGTTCCATTTCTTTATCAACTACAGAGGCAGAGTACATTGTTGTTGCTACCTGTTGCACACAGATATTATGGATGATTTAGACACTTGCAAACTTGGAGGTAAAATACGTTGCACTGATCCCAATCCATTGTGATAACACTAGTGCCATTAGTGTATCCAAGAATCCTGTATTCCACTCCAAGACCAAGCATATTCCCATAAAAGACCATTTTCTGAGAGAACAGGTTACCAATAAGGTTGTTCAGGTCCATTACATTCCAACCACAGAACAAATTGCAAACATCTTTACTAAACCCCTAGCTAAGACACCATTTGAGTATCTCCGATAGAAGCTGGGTGTCATCCAGTCTCACACCTAAGAGAGTCCATCCTATTAGGGGGAGATTTGTATTGATTAAATATCCGATACCTCCTAAAAATACTACAACAGCTCAGGGGGAGCATGTTTTCTTTGACATTGATGTCAAAGGGGGAGAAAAGGAGTGGTCCAGACCGGATTCTATAGTTGGAGGTCCAAATAGATTAGCACAGTCATTCAGGTTCCCATCAATGCCAAAGGGGGAGATTGTTGGCATGTTTTCAGGAAGATGTGCTTGTCATTGATGGAAAGATCAGAGTATGCAACGATGGAAAAAAAGGGACAGTGTAAGCTCACAAGAGATAGTGTAGAGGTGCACGAAGAGTGCAAGAGTGTGCTTGTTTATTTGATGGAAAATAGGCAGACAAAGAAGATCAGTAGCGCATGGATAATTGCATGGAAATATCATAAGCATAAAATTCATTTCAGAGTTTCAGATACCAGGCATTGGAGGAGTCAAGGAAGCAACTCACGACAGAATGTCGAAATGGCGAAATGCGAAACGCCGAAATAAGTTGATCCGACTCCATTTCGGAGTTTTGGATACCGGGAGATTGAGAAGTCAAGAGTTGAGACTCTTCAACATAGGAGTCCCGTAGTTGCAAAACGCTAAAATCCTGAAAGCAGGAGACAGTTCCAGATACCAGGAGTTGAAGTGTCAAAACACTTCACCATAGGAGTCTCGGAATCGCGAAATGCCGAAATCCTGAAAGAAGGAGATAGTTTCAGATACCGGGAGATGGAGGAGTCAAGTGTCGAGACTCCTCATCACAGGAATCCTGAAGTTGCGAAGTGTGAATAGCCGAAAAGTTGAGTTGACTCCATTTCAGAGTTTCGCATATTAGGAGTTGGAGTTGTCAAGAACTCTCACATCAAGAATGTCGAAATCGTGATGTGAAAAATCACGAAGAGATCTGGACCGTCGAATCATCTAGGGTGTGGACCGTTGATTCGACTCCATTTTGGAGATTTAGATACTGGGAGTTGGAAGAGTCAAGTGACGAGACTCTTCATCACAAGAATCACGAAAGGCCGAAATGTGAAATGCCAAAATGATCGAAGCTAGTGAAACCAAGCTCCATTTTAGAGATTCAGATACCGGGACATGGAGCATCAAGAACTCATCGCCACAGGAACGTCGAAGTGACAATTTTTTTTTCCGCAAAAGCACTATATGTATAAGCGCTCGGTCACCTTTCGTAGTCACATCATCAAAGAGCTGTAGAGAAAATCTTGAAGCAGCAAGCTCCTTTTTTTGGAGTTTCAAAGATTGTGACTTGGAGAGTCGAGATGCCACACAACAGGATTGCTGAAATGATGAAATGTGAAACACGTTTTGGCTCAACCTGTGGTCACAGCCATTGGTCACATCGGCGGAAGATGGAGGAAGGAGCTGGTGCAGACAAGCTCCATTTCAGAGTTTCGGGGATCGGGACATGGAGAGTAACGAAATCTTTACCACAGGGATCCTGAAATGTTGAAGTGAGAAATGGAAAAATGAACGGAAGATTCAATGAAGTCAATTCAATGGTGCAGATGAATTTGAATAAGATCGGAGGGCTACTGTTGCACTTCACAGTGTAACTGCTAGAAACAAATGATGGTTTCTACCAGAGGATGAGCTCGTCTATGACAGAGAAGACGAAGAGTCTCAACTACCAAAGAAGCTGAGGAATCTCGATATAACACCTAGTGATGATGGATGCATGGGGAAAATGGCCAGAGAAGCTGAAGAGTTACAATGATGATCAGGTAGAGCACTCACAATGAGCAGGAGATGTAGAACAGAGAGATACAATGTGGCACACAGGAGATGGGATAGATGTGGAAGAATGAAGTGAAGAAAAGACCCCGATGTGGAGGATATTGGGGGCGGAGAGGATGCAAAAGCAAGTAGAAGATTGCATGCACAAAGTGCATAGAGACTATAAGAATGTTGAACAAAGAAGAAATGGGGGTTGTTGAGAGTGATGGAGGTGTGAAGAAAGAGGCAGAGCACAACAAAAGAAATGCACAGAAGGGAAATGGTGCATTGAAGGGATATTGCACAAAGAGCATAAAAGGAAAAAGAACAGAAAGTGCAAGGAGTGTGCAGAAGACACTGATGCAGACAGAGCAGTGCAGTGTAGCAGAACAATGATGAGACCGGTAATCCATTGAAGAACTTTATATCACTGTAATAAGTCTTAATAGCAAAGATTTAGATTTGAGGGTGGTAGGGAGGTGCTAGGGAGGATTGTTGTCCTCAGAGGTTCAAGTGGGTGCTTGAACAAAGGGAGTTGTAGTGTTAAGACCTAATATTGGTTCATTACCCGTTAATTGGGGCATATTATATTAGTAATGTTGTTTTATTTATGTCGACTTTAGGCCATTAGTTGTAATTATACCTCCTAGTCTCCTATATATACCAAGGATAAATTTTCATCTGGTTGCAGCCAGAGAAACAAGGGTGGCAGGGTGGTGCAAGGGAGAACTATTGTTCTTTGTTATACAGGTTGGTGCCTGTGTGACTAGAAGTTGGTGCTTCTATCCAGTTGGTGCTGGAACAGTTAGGGAGTTGGTGCTTCCTTCTAGTGGGTGCTAGAGAAACCAGGGAGTTGGTGCTTCCTTCTAGTTGGTGCTAGAGAATCCAGAGAGTTGGTGCTCTCAGAAAGTAGCATATTTCAAAATAGAGGTTGTAGCCTCATTATGAGTTGGTGCTCATATGTATGATAATGTAAAGAATGTATAGATTACTTATCATATGAAGAAGAAGAGGTTTTTTCCCTTTATGGGTTTCCTCAGGAAATATCTATCTCTGTGTATCTCATTTGTTTGAATGATGTTGAATGGTCTGTTACTTACTTCCCTGCATTATTGTGATTGTCATTGAGTGATCTGGAAAGAGTTTAAAATAAGTATGAAATTTTAAGCAAGGTTACAACTGATTCACCCCCCCCCTCTCAGTTGTCCAAAAATTACTACCATAATGAATGACTTATTGTTGGATTTAGGTAAGCCCACAATGAAATCCATAGAAATATCCTTCCAAATAGCTGGTGGAATTGGGAGCGATTGCAGTGTGCGTGAAGCTTTGACAGTTTCCCCCTTGTTGCGTTGACAAACATCACATTCAACGAGAAAGGTGCGAACGTATTGTTTCATACCCTCCCAGAAAAAAGAACATTTGACTCATTCATAGGTTTTGATACACCCAGAATTCCCTCCTGTGGGTGAAGCATGAAGCTCATAAATCACCATGGATTTAAGTTGTGACTGGTGGCTTAAATATAAACGATCTTTGTAGTGAAGCTCTTCATTGTGCCAAGAGTAATGTGAAGAAACTAGAGAATTATATTTCAATTGTTGGATAAGTCGAGAAGTTTTGGGGTCTTGCATCCATTCCCGACGAACATCTTGGAGACAATATGGGATAATGAAGGAGAGGGGAAAAAGGGATCCTTCTTCTTCATACTTTCTAGACAAAGCATCAACCGCTACATTTTATTTTCCCTTCTTATAAATTATCTCATAATCATAGCCAAATAGCTTGGTCACCCATTATTTTTTCTTCGGGGATGAATCCTATGTTCTAGGAAATAATTGAGGCTTTGATGGTTGGTTTTAATTTGGAAGCGTTGCCCCAAGAGATAAGGGTGCCATAAATCCACAACATGTAGAATATAAAACATTTCCTTTTCATATATTGATTGGCCAATATGTCGCTCCAATATTTGTTTGCGAGTGAAGGCCAAGGGTTTACCCTCTTGTATGAGTACTATGCCAATGCCTTTCTCGGATGCATCACATTCAAGGAAAATAGGCTTTGTGAAGTCAGGAAGGGCCAAGACAGAAGTTGCGCACATGGCTTCTTTCAATGCTTGAAATGATTGATCAACTGCTAGATTCCAAGTGAAAGTATTCTTTTTTAAGAGAGAACTAAGAGTCGCTGCAAATTTTCCATAATTATTAACAAACTTGCGATAATATCCTGTTAAACCCAAAAAACCATGCAATATCTTGAGAATTTTTGGGTGTGAACAATCCTACATAGCTTCAATTTTCATAGGATTCACCCTTACACCATCTTTGCTGAAAATATGACCCAAGTACTCCACTTCCGAAGCTCCAAAGGATCATTTAGATTGCTGGAGAAAACGTTGGTGCTGAAAGAGTAGACTGAGAACTTGATCCACATGGGTAAGATGGTATGTCCAAGTTTTACTATAGATGAGAATATCTTCAAAGAAAACTAGGATAAAATGATAGAGAAAAGGATGGAAAACATGGTTCGTGAGACTTTGGAAAGTGGAGGGAGCATTACACAGGCCAAAGGGCATGACCAAGAATTCATAGTGACCCTCATGAGTGAAAAAAGTAGTCTTCAGAATGCCTTCCTCTCACATATGTATCTTGTGGTAGCCAAAACAAAGATCAATCTTAGTAAAATACTGAGCACCACTTAATTCATCCAAGAGATCATCAATGACAAGGATGGGAAATTTTTCTTTGATGGTGAGTTTATCGAGGGTGGGAAAGTATGGACACATGAAACCAGTATGTTCATTTTTTAGCACCATGACCACAGGGGAAGAATAGGGGCTGGTACTAGGGAGGATAACATCGACGTCTAGAAAATCTTGAACAATTTTCTCAATTTCATTATTTTGGGAAAATGGATGATGATAAGGGCGAACATTGGGAGGAAGACTATCAGGAATGAGAGGAATGGAATGATCATGAACAACACAAGAAGGAGGAAGTCCCTAGGGAGTGGAAAAACTATCTTAGTGTTTGGAGATGATACAATGGAGGTCAGGATGCACCACAAGTGTCTCAATTTCTTGAATAAAATGGAGTTGGGAAATAATGATAGAATGACCTTCTTTGAGGAGGTTTTCCATTCAATGAGAACTGATGATATCAACGGAGCCTACTATGATTCCTTGGAATTTATATTGTTCCCCCCCCATTGCAATTGCATGGTTAATTCCTTAACATCCATGAGGATTGGACCAAGACTGCGCAACCATTCTGCACCAGGCACAATATCACAACCACCCATTTGAATAGAAAACATATGATATTTCAGGTTGTACTTCCCAATTTGGAGACACATTTTTTCACAACACCCCCCACATTTCATGGAATCTCCATTGGCAATCATGATTTGAAATTTGTTCACTGCATGTATATAGAAATGGGTTTCTTGGGCAATACGGGAGTGAATAAAATAATGAGTGTTTCCACTATCAATTGAGATGATTACCTTTTGATTCTTAATGTAGCCAATGAGCTTGAGAGTTTGGGGAGCAGAGAATCTAGTGAGAGAATTCAATGAAATGACCAGGTCTACTTCTGGTTTCTTAGAGGGTGAGGTAATATTAGTTGGCTTGGGTAACTCTACTATAGGGCGGGTCTTGATCTCTTCTTCAAAAACATCCTCAGAGATTTCCATAAACAACTTTTGTTTCTTACACTTGGTCCCTGAAAAATATTTTTCATCACAATTATAACAAAGGCCCTTGAGTTGGTGTTCTTCCATTTCATCTCGGGTTAATTTATGGATCTTGAGGGGAGTGGGAGGAGGGGAAGGGTTGGTAGGTCAAGTGTGAGGAACAAATGAAGGTTTTCAGGTCTAAGAAGAGACAATTTTTTGGGCTTCCTTAGAACATTAAGTAGCTTCCAACCAAGTGTCAGGGAAATCCATGAGGACCTGGGCTAGAATTTCCTCTTTGAGGCCATTGATAAAAAATTCCCGAAAGAAGGCATCAAACATGCCCTTCATTCTAAAATACAAGTGTTCAAAGGCAGATATGAAGTCTTCCACTGTGTTAGATTGCTTCAACTTGGTCAAATAGACAAGATAGTGGGTGTTAGTGTCAAGAGGTCATATACCTATGCCACAAATTGAGTACAAGAAACATAACCCTAGCGAGTATTTCTACGCCACTGCCACCATTGCCAATGTTCCAGACCAAAATATAGAACACCATAATGAAATTTGGACAGATCATCAATAATTCCACACAAGCAGAAATAATGTTCCATTTGAGTGACCCAACTAGTGGGATCAAATTTGCCAAATTTGTTCACTTCAACGTGGGGAAGATGGGGGTCACAAGGAAGGGAATTGGAATGAAGGGAAATATTATGGGAAGATTTATCACCTTTAGAGTGGAATGGTTTTTCAAGATAGGGAGAGCCAAGGGTTTGTTTCAACCATTGGGTGAGGGAGGACAAAATACCCTTAACCTCTACCAATTCAGCTATAACTTTGGCCTCGAAGGTGTCCAAGTGGGAATTATTGGAATCCATTTCAGAGGTCAGTATTTGGATGTCTACCTTGTGTTGTTTGGATTCATGTTGTAGGTGAATAAATTCTTGGTTGCGAGTGGTGGCCATGGGTGAAGGAGGGGAACATAAGAGGGGAAGTGGGACCACATAAAAAAGAGTGAAAATAATATATATGAATATCAAATGGGATAGATATCAAGTAATGGGTCGGGTAGGACCCAAAATATTTTTTTGTTTACTCTTACGGAGTTATACTCTGATTTGAATAATAATACAGTGAATAAATCACCAAATTATTAACAGAAAAAAATGTGTATAAATTTCAAAACCATAATGCAGGAGGCACAGTTGCACAACAATAGATCTTGTTTGTTCTGTTTATGTTTTCGTCCCAAGGGTTAGGCTATTCAAGATTTCTACAGAAAATGGTTTTCCCGGTCCTATAACTCTGTGATATACATACAAGGTCCAATTGTAGTACCCAAACTAATATCTCAGGCCACCAACTAAGGAGGGTAGATTGTGCCCTTAGCCATACTACCCGACTACCCAGGTACTAGAGAGTATATTCCCAAGTGTTGTTCTCGGTGGCACTCTAGCAGTCAAGGATTCAAATGGTTTATCTACATAGGGCCTTAGGGTATCTAGGCCAAATCCATATACATGTGTTGTATGGTGCGCTACCACTCGAAGGGGTACCAAAAAGGGTGACAAGAGTGGAAAACAATGTGCGCTTAAGTACCACTTGTAGTTATTGCATGTATGCTTCCCTAACTGCGGATTTATGTGATGAATGAAAAACATTTGTAGCTTTAAGATGTCAGAATACATCTCTACCTAGAAAAAAAAATCCCACAGTTTCTTCCAAGAAAGGTGCTCTAACACCACTTGTTAGGTACTAGATCTATTATAATAGCATAAGCATAAATATTGCAGTGAATAATAGTGGATTCAACAAAAAAATAGATAGACTGCAGAGAATACAACAAAACAACAAATAGATGGATTCCACAACACCAAAATAATACCTTTATTGATACGAAACAATGTTCACTTGCCTCTTTGAGGGGGAAACCTCCAACAGAGAAGATCTCTATTACAATAATTCTCAAGACAAATCCCTCTCATACCTTCTACTCTTATTTATACGAATTCTATCTTCTAAAGAACATTCTAGAGGAAGATATTTCTAGAAGCAAAAGATTCTATTAGGTCTTCTTAAATTGACTTGTTCATATTTATTAAATAGGCCTTATTAACTATTATCGACATTTATTACATGGAAATGTATTATTCTTCCTACATGATATGTTAGGGGGTTAGGTACCTAACAAAAGTTTATTAGGGGGGGGCTCTCCTTTTTCTTATAAAATAAAAATGAAAGTGGGATTATTGTGGCCAAAACAAGCTCCTAAGGGTGTCAACCTTCCCAAGGTTGAATTAAATAAGTTTTATGGAACATTGTCAATGTTTCATCGAAACCTGCATAGGAGACCTAGATAAATAAAGTACAAACAAATCTTATCAAGAAAGGACGAGAGATTCAATATGGAAGAATGAAAAAATATATTCACACTACTCCAATGAACTAATCAATGATGATGATTTTGATACAATGAATGAGTGGAATACATATATAGGAAAGAACATTCCATAATTAAGAAAAGAAATCAATCCATTTGATTTTGTTAGGAATGCATGCATGCATAATAGTGACGGTTTAAATAGAAAGTCTAAAATAGAACTAGTCAGTTAACTCCTACTAAACTAGTGTGTTGAAAATATAAATTTCTCCAACACCCCCCCCCAAACATCACTATGGAGTAAAAATGAGTCCCGAAAACTAGGCCATATTAGCTACTCATGTATAATGCAACTAATGAACACTGAATAAAAATGAGGAAAGAGGGAAAACCATGTGGGAACAAAACCCCCTGGAAATATTCCTTTATGGTGGAAGTGGAATCAGATCCCAGGTCTGATTCTCTAGGAGTGAGTCATACTCCTCCTACATGGCTACTTTCCATAATGGATTCCCATAGCCTCACTGTAGGTCTTTGGATTGGAATATTGAACCATATAGCAATGCATGGGAATTGTTGTTTCAGAAGTTGAAAGTACATGAGAAGGCTCTTCATGATGAGATTGAGTCCTCCTCGGATCCAATGGATTCACTTCAAGGACACTTGTTTCCTGAAGTGTGAGTTGTGCCCTCTTGGGAATCTGTTGAAGTTTTTATGTTGGATCCTTATCTAGTTGTACTACCTTCTCATTTCCATGTACATAATCCAAGTGTATGGAATCATGTTTGATGTCTGGAATTGATAGAAGCACACGAGTATTTTGATGTTGCACTGGAGGTGCATGTAAAGTACTCTTATCATGTGTAAGTAGAAAAGAGGATTCATCGTTAGCAAACTTAGTGAATTTATACAACCTTGATTTGTGATCCACCTCACCAATTGCAATAATGGAATTTTCATGCATATCAAGTACACAAAATGAATATGATGTAAATTCAACCTTTTTACCTTTCTGAATGATTTGATAAATCGAGATAAGATTCATAGAAATATTTGGAACATGTAAAACATTCTCAAAAATACCATTAGGGAGTTCCACTCTCCCCTCTCCTGATACCGCTACTCGAGTATCATCCCCCATGACAATAGGGGGTCTTGAGCATGAAATTAAAGAATTGAAAACTTCCTCTTTTTCTGCCATATAATGTGATGTGCCAGAAGCTATAATCCATGAATTGGATGAGGAATTAATTGCAACAAGAGCATTTTGATTACCTTTATTAGGAGTAGGATCGTATTCCTTCTACTTCTTGAATCCTTCTGAAATGACGTTTCCATGTTTGTTTTGCTAAAGTACCTATGCCATAAGATCAATTTTCTTCCTCATGCATGCAGATTCTTCATGATTCGATTTATGGCAATAAGAGAAGTACTTTCCCTTCTTATTCTTCTTGGAATATGAAGAGTCGTTGGAACCTGAGGAATCATTGAAGGGTTTGGAATATCCCTTCTTCTTTGGATCTGGATGTGTTTTCCCCTTTCCTTTATATTTGGATGATCCTTTTCGATATTGCATGGTGAGTGCATGTTCTTTGGGTTCCTTAATTCAAACCATTTGAATAAGTTTTTCCTTCTCATGTGTGAGAGAATCAAATAATTGCTCCATGGTAGGAATCTTCTACTTTGTTCATAGGAGATATCTGCCAGAATGGAAAGTGGATACATAGACATCATATTTTGGTCCTAGCTTAGCCTAGATTGTTAGAACAAGTTGGTATAGTTGTGTTGGCCTTTCAATACCAGAAGATTCCAAGCTCAATATCAAATATTTAAACTTGGTAAATAAATCCTGTATATTATCAAAAATTTTAGGTTCCAAGGTATTCAACTCTACCTAAAGTATATGACCTTTCATCTTATCCTGCTTTCCAAATAGACTTTCCAAGGTGGTCTAGATTGCATTTGGAGTCTTGCATGAAGAAACATGAAACTGTAAATTAGATGAAATTAATTCAATAAGAAGTCTTGTGGCCTCATCTTTTCAGTTCACCCATTTGGTCTTCTCAATTGCTGATGTAGGTTTTGTTTATGTCCCCATCGAAAAATTGTGTATTCCTTTCCTTCTGAGTTGGAATTTATCCTTGGGATTCAAATCAAAATACTTGTATGGTGTGAGGATTACCACCAAGCTTGACTATAGAATTGGTTTCATATCCATCTTTCCCACTATGCCTGAGAACCCCTAAAATTTACTCTCAATATGCAAGTGAAAAATAGAGAAATCATTGCAAAAAAGGGAACTTTAAGAGGTGGTAACACCTTTCCTTAAGACAAAAAGTGACCATTCCCTAGTGGTTACACTCTTCTAGTGTATTGGGGTGCGAGCCTACAAGAAGTTTTTTCCCTAGTGGTCGCACTCTCCTAGTATATTGGGAGCGACTGGTCGCACTCTACTAGTGTAATAGGTGTGACCCTATCTGTTACATGAATTTTTCTCATCAAAACTCTGATTTTCCTTATTCTCTAGCTTCTATTGCTTGCTCCAAGAAGCATAGCTCTAATACCATGTCACTGTTTCATCGAAACCTGCACAGGAGACCTAGCTAAAGCAAGTACAAAAAAATCTTATCAAGAAAGGATGAGAGATTCAATATGGAAGAATGAGAAAATATATTCACACTAATCCAATGAGCTAATCAATGATGATCATTGTGATATAATGAATGAGTGGAATACACTCATATATTGGAAAGAACATTCCACAATTAAGAAAAGAAATCAAGCAGTTAGCTTTCCTTAGGAATGCATGCATGCATAATAGTGATGGTATAAATTGAAAATCTAAAATAGAACTAGTTAGTTAACTCCTACTAAAATAGTGTCTCGAAAATAGAAATTTCTCCAACAAACATACTTATTTACATGGGTGAACCNCTTTCCTTAGGAATGCATGCATGCATAATAGTGATGGTATAAATTGAAAATCTAAAATAGAACTAGTTAGTTAACTCCTACTAAAATAGTGTCTCGAAAATAGAAATTTCTCCAACAAACATACTTATTTACATGGGTGAACCAAATAGAGAAATACTTTGAATTGCATAATATTATGGATGATAAGAAAGTGGTTTCCTTAGCAACTTTGCAATTTGAGATAAAACCCCATCAATGGTATCAATGGGTACTCAAAAGGAAGCCCCATTCTTATCATTATACCTGTAGTTTACTTATAGGAGACTTAGAAGCACTTATGGAAAAGTTTGGGAACAAGACTAGTTTAGTCAATTGACAAGAATCAAGCACATATGTGATATTCAAGATTATAATTCAAAATTTCAGGTGTTTTCCATAAGGGTGGATAACATGAGTGATGAAAATTTGTTGGAGGCTTACATGGGTGGTTGCAGGAATACATTAAACATGAGTTTTTCTTAGAAAATCCTAATAATACTATCCAGGCTATGTAATTTACTCATCATATTCAAGATAAGAATACAACTACACACAAGTATACCATTGAAACATATGGATAAATAAGAGATAGATTTGGGGATCATATGGAAACCCTACCTCAACCTACCTGAATAACATCAAATGAAATGGAAGAAAGAAGAGAAAAATAAATATGTTTTGGTTGTAATAAAAAATGTTCAAAAGGGCATACATGCCAAGAAACAAAATTATTCACCTTGGATAATAATGATGAAGAGAGTCCCTAAGGTGTAGGACATTTGGTGACAAAGTGTGATATTAAGGCACTTCGTGATGTTAAGTCACCAGTTCTAAACCCATGGGGACAAAAACTCCAACCATGTTAAGGGTTGGTGTGGCTCGGGATGGGTACAATCCCCGAGCGATTTTGATAGCTTAGATGCCCCTAAGTTCCAGTTTCTCAAGCCACAGGCTAGTCCTGTAGGTCACATATAAACTAGCAAAAAAAATTAATAATGATGAAGAGAAAATGGAGGAATTTGTATAAAGCAGTGAGGAAGGAATTGTGAACTTAAAAGAGAAGGAAAAAGATGCAGAAATTTTGAATAATAGTGAGAGGTGTGAAATATATTTCCATGTATTGATAAGTTTTCCAGCACCTCAAACCCTTAATATTGCATGATACATTAAAAATAAAAGGGTCATAGTGCTTATTGAATTAGAGAGTACCCATAACTCCATCGATAAAATATTGGCAAAGAGCCTCAATTATTTTGTGTATCTAGTGACAATTTCAAGTTTTTATTGCTAATGGAGGTAGTATTGATTGTAAAGGAAAATACCACCACATTAAAATTAGTATGAGAGAATATAACTTAGAAATATCGATGTGTTCCATTCCCATTGGAGGTGTATATGTTGTTATGGGGATTCAATGGTTGATAACATTAGGTACAATTTCTACAAATTATAAATAATTATTCATGAGATTTGAATTGGAAAGAATTAAATATGAACTCAAAGGGTTAAAATATGTAGCTTCTTAGGTCATCAACTCTTATAGAATGGAGAAGATCCTAAAAAGGGTAGTAGGGGAGTTGTGGTTAGAATTTATTCTATGGAAGTAAGACAAAACATGAAAATATTCTAGAGGAATTAAAATGCACCTTAAAAAGGCACCATATGGTCTTCCAAGAAATTCCTAAAGGGATACTTCCATCAAGTTATCATGAAGTACATCAAATTGAACTAAGACATGGAAGTACTCCTAATAAAAGGCGTTATAAATATCCTCATCAACAAAAAGGGGAGATTAAGAAAATGGTACAAGAGATGCTTGATCCAGATGGATGTTGGTGGCCTCCCACCTATTCCAACTGGCTCATTTTGGCAGTTTTCTAGTTCGACGTTTTTTTCCTAGTTTTTGGGTTCTCAAATTCTGGGGTTGTTTTGAGGCCCTCAGCAACATTATTAGGGATCACAATAGTTAGAATATATGCGGATTCAGATTCTGATGGAAACATGTGTAGTCCTCGGATAAACCTTTCCAATGGGCTATCGTGCACCTAAAATGAAGATCGTATGCAAAAGTTACGACCCTGAGAAGTTGATGTACTAACTTACCCCAATGGGGCCCACATGACTTTTGGCATTTCATCTCCTAGGGTTATGTTTTTCGATGTATATGGTTTTGGAATTCCTGTTTATTGTAAAAAGGATTAGAGAGCCTCATTGTAACCATATTTTTGTGAATGAGCATAGCCGTCACATCTCTTCTTAGAGATAATTCACCACCATTATAGCAAGCTTGTTTTCAAACTGCATTTTACAATTTCAACATATTTCCTTATTGAATAGAAGCTAGTTTTACTGTATCTCTGTTATTGTTCCTTGTGTTTTTATGTTAAGCATAATAATAATCTGTATTCATTTTGTTCTTCTCATAAAATCCGGATCAGTGGTATCAGAGCAGTATGCTCCTTGTCATTCTTAATGCATGTCCCCGACGAGGTTAGGGTACAAAGAATTGGGTCTCGAGGTTGTTTCTCTTGAGGAAAAAATATCTCACATTCCCAAGCGACCTCTCACGGTGGTAGAAAAGAAATACGACGGGACATGAGATCCTTTCAAAATGTTGCTCGAGGAATCCCTCACGCAATAGAGGAATGATATGATGGATAGTTTTACACAAATCCTTCGGTGACTACCAACAGGCAATGCATCTTCCTAGAGCGAAGGAGCCGTCCCCTTCAAGGTACAAACCAACTTTTATATTCTTATAATTGAAGTTCAGATAAACAGATATGATGTGGAAAAATGGTTGAATATACTAGAAGGGTATTTTTTTGTCCATAACTTTTTGAATAGAGAAAAGATTACTTTTGTGCTCCTCAAAGTCGTTCCCCATGTCAAATATTGGTGGGAAGATTTCTATGAGCAAAAGGAAATAGAGGAAAACTCATTATTTACAGTCACAGTCACATGGGAGTCATTTAGGGATTATATTAAGGAACAATACTACCCTGTCATAAGTTATGATGACCAATAGACAAAATGGACCACACTACGGCAAGAAAGAGACCAAGCAATGCCAGAATTCACAAATATCTTCCATACCTTGCGCACCAATATGGGTATTAAATATTTTGAGTGAAATATGGTGCTCAAGTATCACGGTGGTCTGCATAGATAGATCCCATTCGAAATGGAGTTTCAAGACATCTCATCCTTGGGCATGACCTATTGATATGTCATCAAAATAGAGAAGAATCTTAAAAAAAAGACATGGAAATTTGGGCCTGGGAACCCCTCACAACAAAATAAGGGCATCCCTAATCCACATAACAAAGGAAAAATCAAATATGGATAGTCATAGGACAACCAAGCTAATCTGTAAACAAATAAGGACACTGGAAAGGTAAAGAAAGATATCAGGAAGTGGTGCAACTTCCATAAGAGCCCCTAACATAACATTGCTAATTGTTGCTCAAAGTAGTCATTGGTGGCTAAGGTGAAATCCTATGAATCAGATGCGGTTTTTGAATCTGAGTCAGATCCATAAATAAGGAGATGGATCATTGATACAGAACCTATTTCCATTGCTTCTACCACCAATATCCATCCCGGTGAACGAGACAAGCCAAAGGAAGGAGAGAACCTATTTCATTCAGAGATGTGGGTGAAAGGCACCCCACTGCACTTCATCATTGATAGTAGTAGCTAGAAGAACCTCATCTAAGAAGAGGTCATCAAGAGGCTAGCCCTACTGACAATGCCACACCCCTAGTCGTACACCATTGGATGTCTTCTCCAAGGAAGCGATCTTTGTGTCAGCCAATAATGTCACCTGTATTACAACATCAATCCCTTCAAAGATGAGGTATTGTGTGATGTCACTTCTCTCAAAGTTTGTAATTTTCTTTTAGGACAACCTTATTTATGGAAACATCATGTTGTATATGAGTCTAGGCCTTGTAGTGTTATTATTACTTTGGATAGGAAATTGTATAGGATACCTGAGACAGTCCCACCTAGTTCTATTTCCTTGATCTTTTCCAAGCAATGCAGGAAGGTCATCTCTCAGAATGAAAAGTTTGTCTTCTTCGTGATTTTCTCTCATAGTGAGAAAAAGATTGCAGCCACATCCAGGGCCTCCATGACTGACCTCTCCCCACAATAGAAGCAAGTGGATAAGGTCATGGAAGAATACAAAAATATCTTCTCCTCACCTATCAGGGTACCTATGAACTATCACATAAATCATCCCATCGATATGACCCCCGACTCACCGCTACCCAATGGGCCAGTCTACCACTGCTCTTTGTTAGAGAATGAGAAGATCATGTGATAGATCCAAGAACTAATCCAAAAGGGGCACATCTATCCCATCTCATCTCCTTGTGGGAACCCAATCGTGTTGGTGTAGAAGAAAGAAGGGACCTGGTGAATCTGCATTGATTATCAGGCCCTAAATAAAATTACAGTTAGGAACCGATACCCAATTCCCCAAATCGATGATCTCCTTGATCAACTCAAGGGGGAAAAATAATTTAGTAAGATTGATCTGAAGTCTGGATACCACCAGGTCCCAATAGAACAAATATATGTATGGAAGAGAACCTTCAAGTCAAAAGAAGGTTTTTTGAATGGTTGGTCATGCCCTTTGGCTTGAAAAATGCTCCAACAAATTTCATGAGGATGATGAATGATATCCTGCAACCTTTCACCAATACTTTTGTAGTGGTGTATCTAGATGACATCCTCATCTACAACAAGACTTGGGTGGAACACTTGCAACATATTCAGTAGGTTCTACACACCCTGCAGCAGCACAAGCTATATGCCAACTTGGAAAAATGCTCCTTCGGCATGGACAAGGTCTAGTACCTAGGCTACATCGTTGATAAACATGGTGTGGATGTGGATCTAGCCAAGATCCAAGTCATTCATCACTAGACAACCCCATCCACACTCACTTATCTTCATAGCTTCTTGGGACTTACCAATTTCTACCACAGGTTTGTGTTGGGATTCTCCCATATTGCATGGGCCCTTAGCCAAGTAATCAGGGGTGGTGGTAAGGAAACATTTGTGTGGGTATTGTACCAACATCAAGCATTTGATGATTTGAAGCAACGCTTGTTCTCATCCCTCGTAATTTCATTACCGGACCTACAACAACCCTTTTAGATCGAGACAGATGCTTCAGACTACGTTGTGGGCACAGTTCTCACTCAGCATGACCACCTCGTGGCCTATCATAGTGAGACACTATCAGATGTCATCCGTAAGTAACCTACTTACAAAAAATAAATGTACTCCATTGTGCAAGACTCCGGTGAGTGGAGACATTACATTCTTAGGAAGGAGATAGTCATCCACAAGGATCATAAACCACTACAGTTCATGCCGACACAAGGAAAATTGCAGAATCACCACCATCAGAAGTGCTCCACATACTTGCAGAAGTTCCACCTCAATATCAAGTCTAAAATAGGAAGTACAACTGAGTCGTTGATTTCCTCAGCCGACCTCCATTCATGACACTTACCATGGTGCTAGACTCTTTTGTCCACGAGACCTCTAAATGGCCTCACCTCTATGAGACAGAACCTGACTTCGCCACCACCTACCAAATGTTGGGTGCAAACTCAATTGTCTCTAATTTGCACTTTCAGGATGAGTTGTTGTGTCATCTGGGCCATCTCTATGTTCCGTCAGGCGAGCAAGTGAATATGATTTGAGAATCCCACTATAGTCAGGCGGTGCGACACTTCAACATCGAAAATCTAGTGGTAGTGTTGTAGAAACATTTCTACTGGCTGAAACTTCGATAAGATGTTAGTAAGTATATCAGGTCCTGCAATGCCTGCATTATTTCCAAATCGACCACTAAAAAATAGGGCCTGTACACCCCTCTACCTACTCCTGATAGACCATGGGTATCCATCTCAATGGACTACATGTCATGCCTTTAATCCACCAAGAGGGGAAATGACTGTGTTTTTGTGGTTGTTGATCAATTTTCCAAGATGGCGATTATGGTCGCCTGGAAGAAGAGAATCACCACAGAGGCCATTGCTAAGATATTCTTTGAACGATTTTGGGTACATTTTGGAATCCCATAAACCATTGTCTTATATTGGGAAAGTTGGTTCCTCAGTTCATTCTGGTCGAGATTCTGGTCACTGTTGGACACCAAGCTCACCAAATCCATTACCTTCCACCCCCAGACAGATGGCCAAACCAAAGTCATCAATCAGATGATCATGTATATCCTATGCATGTACAATTCCAAGCACCCCCACACATGGGATGAGAGTCTTCCCTATGTTCATCATAGCTACAATCAATCCCTACATAGCTCAACCAACCACAACCCCTTTCAAGTGGGGTTGGGATTCCAACCATTGGGTCCCATGGATGTTTCACTACCCCTTGTGGCCACCTCAATCGACTCATCGCCTACTTCAACTGAAGATGAAAAATCCATCTGGTTCATTGAGTGGATCCAACACATCCGTCAACAAGTTTAGGATATTTTATAGAATTCCAATGCCAAGTACAAGCAATGACATGATAAACATTGGGTGCCACATATGTTTTAGGTGGGAGACAAATTTTGGTTGCATTTGTAGAAAGAACGCCTTACAGGGCCCCACAGGAAGCTTCTCCCACTCAATTATGGACCTTACACCATCACCAAGGATATGGGCTACAATGATTTTGAGCTCAACATTCCCCCTTTCCTTGGCTTGCACCTAATGTTCAACGTGGATCTCCTTTGGACATATTTCCCACAATTACTGGACACCTTAGAGATAGCAGAAGAGTTGAAATCAACATAACTCAACCTTGACTACCTGCAACAAGAATCCAATGATTCAATTATGGACACAAAGGTCAAGGGCACACTCCATCAAATGATCCAACTTTATCGAGTTGTCAAAGCAGGGCAACTCTTGCACCAAGGCAAGTGGCTCACCATAGGCCAAATTCAATAGAAATTTCCTCATCTGATGGAAGAAATCAATGCAATGGATACCATTTCTTCCTAACAGCAGAGGATTGATCCAGATGGATTTCGTTTTCCTCCCAACTATTCCAACTGACTCATTTTGACATTTTTACAGTTTGGCAGTTTTTTCCTAGTTTTCGGGTCCCCGACTTCCGGGGCCATTTTAAGGCCCTAAACAACATTTTTAGGGCTCTCCAGAATCAAAATGTTGATGGAGACATACTATGATGAAAACATGTGTATCCCTCGGGTAGACCTTTCCAATGGCCTATCATATGCCTAAAATGGAGATTGTATGCAAAAGTTATGACCCTGGGAAGTTGATGTACTAACTTACCCCAACGGGGCCCACATGACTTTTGGCACTTCATCTCCTAGGGTTAGGTTTTTGGATGTATAGGGTTTTGAAATTCTTGTTTATTGTAAAAAGTATTAGAGAGCCTCATTTTAACCATCTTCTTGCGATTGAGTGCAACTGTCACATCTCTTTTCAGAGATAAGCCGCCACCATTCTAGCAAGCTTGTTTTCAGTCTTCATTTTACAGTTTCAACATATTTCCTTATTGAATAGAAGTCCTTTTTACTGTATATTTGTCAAGTAAAATATATGCTATCTATTTTGACATTAAATTTTCAACTCGGGGCTCGTAAGATTCGAGGTGCCAGTACTGTATATGCAGGTCTAGATCTCTAATCTAGCGTAGCCTAACCTAATATAACCTAATGCCAATAAACTCAAATAATGAAGAGATTTAAGAAATTCTAGAATTATGAACTCTATATGGCCTAAGTAACCTTAAACAACCTAGGGCTATGAACTATCTCTAAATAAACAAATGACAAGAAATCTATTTCAAATCTATCTATTCAATCTCTTTTTAAATAAGCAAACAACAAGTAAATTATGCAACTAATCTATCTATCTATGAATGAACAATAAAGTGAGCAATTAGTCTATCAAAACTATCTCGACAAGTGAACTCTATTCTTAAAGAAACTCACAACTATTTCTATCCTACAAAGCATAAACATTAATTCAAACCCATAACTAACACTAATTAGAAATTCTAATTCAAAATAACATTGAAAATACTTCATATCAAAATCTACAAACTCAAAACTAATTCAAGCAAAGCTATAAACTCATAAACTCATAATTGAAAATCTTAATTTGAATTCACTCTTCTAATTAAAAATTACAATTCAAATCCATAACTGAACTAATCCTATCATTAAAACTCAGATTTCAAAACTAGAATGCTTTTAGAAAACATAATCCTAAAATCTATTTTTATCCTAGTATACTAAAACAAGATTAATAAACCAAATAGATCTATGAATTTATCCTAATTATAGCCATCAAAAATTCAAACAATTAATCCAACACAACTTACAAACAACCTTAAATTAAAAATATGTTTACACTAATACCCTCTAAGTTAATGCTCTGTTTTAGTTGCCAAAACTAGAGTAACTAATTAAGACTTCCATACACTATCTAAATTAGTGTCCTGTAGGACGATTCATAGCTAAGAAAGAAGAGACACAACATGATAATTAACCAGCTCCTACAAGCAATCTTCAATTAAAGAAAGATTTAGATAATCAAATTATAATTGACATATACAATAATTGAAACTAAAAAACACATACAACACAGAAACAAGTATAAATTCTAACTAAGAAATAAGATAAACACACGATATCTACTAATGTACAGTCACCTAGACTGCTGGTGCCCCCCCCAACAGGCCGTGGCTACTCTCCAACATCAAAACACAGTCTTAACTCATTGCAATTCTGTCATTAATGAAAAAAACGAAATCTGGAACAAAAGCTCTAGAGAATGTTTGAATTACACAATGAAACTCTTCTTAACAATTTTGTCTCTATGGTCTGGCCACTACTGGTGGTATTTATAATGATTACATTTCGAGAGGTCGGCCACTGGAAGGGTCGACCTCCTCTAAAAGTGGTAAATCCCATTAAATGCATTCTAACAATCTTTAGCTTCTAGAAACTGAATGATCCACTTAGTGATTAGCATATCTACCTAATATGATATTTCAAGATCTTAGTAGATGGAGGCCACGAGGGGGCACAAAACCCAGGTTGCCTATTTTCCCATCATAGGACGCCAATGTGCTAACCGCCAAATCATCTACGCTCTGAGTGTAAGATGGAGTGCTGGATGCCAAGTTGAAAACCACGAAATGCTCTCAATCCATTCATAATTTCAGGGAACAACTCGCAATGGACCTAATTGGGCATATTACGCACAAAACCCATGTGCTAGATTTTTCTGATTCCACTTCATCCTCCCAAAAGGTAATCTTGAAGTTTGCTTCCTGTAATAGTGCCGAATGAAGCTCTGGATGGAGGATCAGATCACAATTTTTCCCTGTTACAAGAAAACCATGCATTAGATATTCATAAACATCGAACTGAACTGAATTGATCACAAAACCATTACAAAAATGATAATTACATACCTTGTGTGAACTCATGGTGAATTGATATATGAATCTTGATAATACCTTTAAAATGGATAAATGAGATCATAGCATATGTAATATCACATGCAAAAAGGATTTGATCATCGCAATAAAATGGTCAAAACACAAACCCAACATTACCCCCATGCCTAAGGATTTGCAGGTCCTACTGCAAACAAAAATGAATCACCCGACATAACTAAACTCATGAAGGAGGGGGTGGATTAGCTTTAGAAGCTTCTCCCTCTTGTCCTGGGGATTTTGTCTTGGGCCTTTTACGATGTTTTGTATATTCCTATCCATAGTTTTTCGCTCTTCCAATTGTTGAAGCAAATGGGAATTTTTTTGTTGCAATGTATCAATATCTAGGGTTTGATCAGATGCCTCATGAGAGGAAGGTTTAGGCTCTTTGATAGATGAAGAAGGTATATCAACTTTAGAAGACGGTGTAGGCATCTGGGAGGAAGGAGTAACATTATTTTTATGAGGAAAACTTGGTGTGATAAGTTCATATTTGATCAAGTTTCCTTTTTTATTGATCTGCAACTATTACAGGGATCATTTGAGTGTAAGCAATCTTCCCTTGCAAAACATATATTAAGAAAAACTGTAAGTATAATGCACAACAGGATTATTGATTATACACATAAATTATGTCAGCAGTATAAATTTTAGAATTTTAATAAAAACAACTGCTAATATAATAGCCCAAAATATCATAAAAACAATATAACATAATTTTTACAGAGATTCTACTTCCTCTTCTCATGGATTATAATATACATGGGCAATGTTTATCATTTGTCAGCTCAGGAAACCCCTCCCCCACTCCTAAGTATTGTGACACCTCACAATAAAAAATATAGGAAACCAATCAATTCTCCCAGTAGCCCAAGATTTTTAGTGTGTAGTGGATGGTACCATTGGAAAAGAACAAAAAGGTATCTTTAGGCTCGATTCACTTTTTATTTTTATTTTTAAGTTATAGTGATGTTTCCATGGCTAACCACTAATCAAACCTTCTTTCTACTCTTTCATAAAGATACTTACTCACCTACTCAGGGTTCTTGGGGAAATTGTATGAGTAAACACTAGGTTTGATAGACAAGGTGTCACTTCCTTCTATCCTCTAGTGGTGGAGGTTAAGAGGAACTGCCATTAAAGATGCCTTGAGAAAAAAGAAGATAAAATCTTGCAAAAATATGGCTAATTCAAAACAAGCAATAATAAAAGTCATTATTCTATTAATGCTTAAGAAGACAACAAGGTTAAAATATAGCAATATTGTTTTCGAAGGAAAATACTTCCCCTTTTGTCTCCTTGAAATTGTCCACTTGTGGTGAAATAAATACATGCAGAGATCTCTAAAACTGTTTGTCAAAATCCACACTCTAAAATATAAAAAACTGATGAGATCAATGAGATCAAGTCATAGGAACATGTATCTCATAGTTCTTTTATTAAAAATAAAATGTAAAATGAGGCTGCATTGGACTTTAAGCTAAAATAACAACATGCATCTTTTATTTATTATCCTACCCTACCTAAAAATAAAGAAAAAATTGTTATTCAAGTGTAAGAAATTTTCCAATGTAACCTTGTGCGAAGCAAGATAAGAAACATACTTATATCCGCATATGAAAAAGTTACCGCAGTGATTACCTGGATATGAATAACCAACCAACCTATTTGTTTTGGCATCAGAAGGTGTTGAATAAGAGAATATTATAGCGGCACGATGACCTATAGTTTCTATGCTCTCCTTCATCATGCCATGCATATCCTCTTCTTCTGGATGATTGATTTCTGAAGTACATAAAGGATCTGTTGAGATGGATGTTGAGAAATCCTCAATCTCAGGTCTTTGTGATTGCTCTCCATCAGTTGTAGTCCATAATTTTTCAGTTTCTTTCGCAGTTTGGCAAGGAAAATCATTTTGTAGCTCATAGGACCTTGATTCTTCTAATATTTCTGGAGAGGTAGACACATTCTTGAATATTGTCAAGATGTGTTCTTCCTAAAAAGAAGAGATCCCAACCGCTACTAGGATTTGAGAGAGTTCTCCCAAACTAATGGTTACCTTCAAATCCATTCTACTGGTTAATGGGTCCTACCTCACACAGGGATTAGTGTCTAGGGTTTAAAACATCCAAAAGTTTTTTATTATTATAGATTTTTTAAAATTTTTTAATCACAACTACCTAAAAGACATATTTAAAATAGATTTTCGCAAACCAAACACACCACGCTTGCATAAAATAAATCACACTTACAGGAAAGAAATCAAAGCATAAAATAAAATATGATTGCAGGAATGAAATCAAACTCACATGTGTATGCAAGTAAACACACTGTAAGGAAAAATAAAAACACTTTGTGAAAGGGAAGCACACTTGCATGAAAGAAATAAAACTTGCATTAAAGAAATAAAAGAAAACACTCTTGCAGTAAAATAAACACAATGGCAGGAAAACTAAATTGTGGGAAAGTAAACACACTGTGCATGAAATAAAGCACGCTTGCGAGAAAGTAAATTGCCGAAAATTAAGCACACTGTACAGGAAATAAAGCACACTTGTGGGAAAGTAAATTGTAGGAAAGTAAACAAACTGAGAAAAGTAAACAAACTAAGAAAAGTAAGCAAACTTGCAGAAAAAGTAAACACTCTTGCGGAAAGGGAACAACAAGGCTTTGGAGCGACCCACTAAAATGGATAAGTAGGTTCTTACCTCTCATCTTAAAGTTTATCCTCCCCCTTGTTGTGTAACTAAAGGAAACCTACCTACCTAAGCTCTAATCCCTTTAGCACCTCCCTGACAATGGCGCCAAAAATGTCGAGTAAAATATATGCTATCTATTTCGACATTAAATTGTCAACCTGGGGCTCGTAAGCTTTGAGGTGCCAACACTGTATATGTAGGTCTAGAGCTCTAATCTAGACTAGCCTAGCCTAATATAATCTAATTCCAATAAAATCAAATAATGAAGAGCTTTAAGCAATTCTAGAATTATAAACTCTATATGGCTTAAGTAACCTTAAACAACCTAAGGCTATGAACTATATCTAAATAAACAAATGACAAGAAATCTATTTCAAATCTATCTATTCAATCTCTTTTTAAATAAGAAAACAACAAGTAAATTAAGCAACTAATCTATCTATCTCTGAATGAACAAGAAAGTAAGCAATTACTCTATCAAAACTATATCATCTAGTGAACTCTATTCTTAAAGAAACTCACAACTATTTCTATCCTACAAAGCATAAACTTTAATTCAAACCCATAACTAACACTAATTAGAAATTCTAATTAAAAATAACATTGAAAATACTCTGTATCAAAATCTACAAACTCAAAACTAATTCAAGCAAAGCTATAAACTCATAAAATCATAATTGCAAATCTTAATTTGAATTCACTCTTATAATTAAAAATTACAATTCAAATCCATAACTGAACTAATCCTATCATTAAAACTCAGATTTCAAAACTAGAATGCTTTTAGAAAACATAATCCTAAAATCTATTTCTATCCTAGCATACTAAAACAAGATTAATAAACCAAATAGATCTATGAATTTATCTTGATTACAACCATCAAAACTTGAAACGATTAATCCATCACAGCTTACAAACAACCTTAAATTAAAAATCTATTTACACTAATACTCTGTCTAAGTTAATGCTTTGTTTTAGTTCCCAAAACTAGAGTAACTAATTAAGACTTTGATACACTATCTAAATTAGTATCCTGCAGGACGATTCATAGCTAAGAAAGAAGAGACACAACATGATAATTAACCAACTCCTACAAGCAATCTGCAATTAAAGAAAGACAAATTAGATAATCAAATTATAATTGACATATACAGTAATTGAAACTGAAAAATACATACAACACAGAAACAAGTATAAATTCTAACTAATAAATAAGATAAACACACGATATCTACTGATGTATAGTCACCCAAACTACTGGTGCCCCCCCCACCAGGTCATGGCTACTCTCCAACAACAAAACACAGTCTTAACTCAATGTAATTATATCATTAATGAAAAAAAACGAAATCTGGAACAAAAGTTGCAGAGAATGTCTGAATTACACAATGAAACTCTTCTTGACAATTCTATCTCTATGGTCTGGCCACTACTGTTGGTATTTATAATGATTACAGTTCGAGAGGTCGACCACTAGAAGGTTCAACCTCTAAAAATGGTAAATCCCATTAAATGTGTTCTAACAGTCTTTAGCTTCTAGATACTGAATGAGCCACTCAGTGATTAGAATAACTGCCTAATCTGATATGTCAAGAGATTAGTAGCTGGAGGCCATGAGGGGGCACAAAACCCAGGTCGCTGATTTGCCTAGCACATGCCGCCAATGTGCTAACCGCCAACTCATTTGTGTCCAAGTGAAATATGGAGTGTCGGATGTCGAATTTAAAACCACTAACTTCTCTCAATCTATTCAGAATTTTAGGAAACGACCTACATGGTACTTAATTGGGAATATTACACACAAAACTCTTGTGCCGGATTTTTCTAATTCCACTTCATCCTCCAAAAATTTAAGCTTGAAGTTTGTTGCCTGTAATAGTGCCGGATGAAGGTCTGGATGGAGGATCGGATCACAATTTTTCCCTGTTGCAAGAAAACCATGCATTAGATCTTCATAAACATCGAACTGAACTAAATTGATCACAAAACCATTACAAGAACAATAATTACATACCTTGTGTGAATTCATGGTGAATTGATATATAAAGCTTGATAATACCTTTAAAATGGCTAAATGAGATCATAGCATATGCAATATCGCATGAAAAAAGGATTTGATCATTGCAATAAAACAGTGAAAACACAAACCCAACAATATTTGTTATTGTTCCTTATGTTTATGTGTTAATCATAATAATAATATGTATTCATTTTGTTATGCTTGTAAAATCCGGATCAATGTTGGATCCAAGTATTATTCAACCAAGCATGAGTTCATTTTCATCTCCAATAGTGATGGTGATAAAAAAGATAATTCTTGGAGGAAGTGTCCTAATTATAGAGATCTAAACAAAATCACCATAAATGATACATTCCCTATTCCAAATATTGATGATCTATTAGAAGATATTAATGGCATGGATTATTTTACAAAGATAGATATTAAATCAGGATATCACTATATCATATTAATAAAAAAAGATATTCTAAAAACAAATTTTAGAACTCATGATGGGCACTGTTAGTTCAAAGGATCTAGCTTTATCAAGTTGTCAAAGAAGGTCAACTCTTGCACTAAGGAAAGTGGCTCACCCAAGGCCAAATTCAACATAAATTTCCTCATATGACGGGGGAACTCAACACAATGGATACCATTGCTTCCTAATGGGGGAGGATTGATATAGATGGATTTCAGTGGCCCCACCTATTCCAACCGGCTCATTTTGGCATTTTTCCAGTTTGGCAGTTTTTTCCTAATTTTTGGGTCCCCGACTTCCAGGGTCGTTTTGAGGCCCTAAACAACATTTTTAGGGCTCGCCAAAATAAAACCATTGATGGAGTCAGATTTTGATGACAACATGTGTATTCCTCGGATATAACTTTCCAACAACCTATCGTGCGCCTAAAATGGAGATCGTATGAAAAAGTTACAACCCTGAGAAGTTGATGTACTAACTTACCCCAACAGGGCCCACATGAATTTTGGCGCTTCATCCCCTAGGGTTAGTTTTTTGGATGTATATGGTTTGGAATTCTTGTTTATTGTAAAAAGTATTAGAGAGCCTCATTGTAACTATCTTCTTGCGAATGAGTGCAACTGTCACATCTCTTCTCAGAGATAAGCCACCACCATTCTAGTAAGCTTGTTTTCAGTCTGCATTTTACAATTTCAACATATTTCCTTATTGAATAGAAGTTAGTTTTACTGTATCTTTGTTATCGTTCCTTGTGTTTATGTGTTAAGCATAACAATAATCTGTATTCATTTTGTTCTTCTCGTAAAATCCAGATCAATGCTGGATCCAAGTATTATTCAACCAAGCATGATTTCATTTTCAGCTCCAATAGTGATGGTGCAAAAAAAGATAATTCTTGGAGGATGTGTCCCAATTATAGAGATCTAAACAAAATCACCATAAAGGATAAATTCCCTATTCCAAATATTGATGAGCTATTAGATGAGATTAATGGAGTGGATTTTTTTACAAAGATAGATCTTAAATCAAGATATCACTAGATCAGATTAAGAAAACAAGATATTCTCAAAACAACTTTTAGAACTCATGATGGGCACTATCAGTTCTTGGTCATGCCTTTTGGGTTGACTAATGTTCCTTCTACTTTTCAAATCCTTATGAAAAAATTGTTTTGGCCCCAACTCATAAACTATGTGTTGGTTTTCTTTGATGATATATTTATCTATAGAAAATCATGGGAAGACCACATTAAACATGTTGATAAAGTCCTAAAAATTCTTGAGTGTTGGAACATAAAGCATTGACGGTTCATCACATATCTCGTAGGTTCAATTGGTCGATAGGTCGACCTACATATGGATATAGTCAGTCGGGAGATCGACCAAAACACCACACTAGTCGTTCAAGTAGTTGACATACTTGTCAGTTGGATAGTCAACCAGTACTCAAATATAGTTGGGCAGTGGATTGACCAGCTAAAAATTGACTAAGAGTTGGATGCATAGGTGGTGGGATTGAGTCCTGTCGAGATGACTCGCCAGAGCATATTTTTAGGATTCAACTCTAAGAAATGACAGTTCCATGTGGAAAATATCTTCTAGATTCTTTGGAAATCAGTTAGATCTTGAGGCTATAAAAATAAAAAATTTGGGTCATTATCAATCAAGTGAATTGAGGTTGTGCAATAGATCATGTAGATCAAGATGCACAACATGCACTATGATGTTCTGATCACAATGCGATCTTCTTAAGTTTTGTAACGATGTCTTTAGACACCACCCCTTATCTTCAAAAGTTTATTCCTCTTCGATTATATATAATACTATATCCTCTCTTTCACGGTTTGATCCACCCTATTCCCCAACATAGTATCAGAGACGATGGTTTGACAACCTCGACCTATTATCAAAAAACCTTTTTGAGTCATATATGTTCTCGGATTGACTCTCGATCAATGGTTTTTTGATTGGAACTTGTTGAAATAGACCAGACTATCTAGACATCGAAGATGGATTTGAATATTGATCATGTTTTTTTGAACATATTAAATTATGTAGTATGGGCAACAGATATGGAATCCTGACTCAAGAGTAAAGGAACGTGGAAATATACAAAGGTTGTAATTCCATATCCAATAAATGATCAGACAAAGTTCATAGTTGATGGAAAGAAGGATGAGGTTGTAGGGGTTATTACCACCTACATCTTGTAGGATTTTTTTTTCACCTTAGTGGAATAGACTATCCTCTTCAAGTCTATAAGAAGTTGAAAACCTTGTTCGACCGATTCGATGAGAGCCACATCATGTAATTGGAGAAAGAGTTGATCTCTCTCTATATTCATTCCTTTGAGAGAATGGAGGACTATTTGGCATGTTTAAAGGAACTTCATTTGAAATTGGGTGAATGTGGAAATAAATATCAGAATAAGGATGGACAACTCATCAAGTTGGTCCTTATGAACTTTAGAACAATGTTTGACTTGTTCATTTTGAATTTCCACACCAACTTGAAAGAACACAAGGAAGATGGTAAGGATTAAACTTTTGAATATTTATGTGGTATTTTAATTACTAATCAAGATATATTGCTTGGATATGGTAGGATTGGTGGTAAACACTAGGCCCACTTACTCAAGGGAAAGGGAAAGATGGATCCCAATAATAGAGTGTAGTCTGATGTTCTTGCACAGAAACCTGCATAACATGACCAGGGACCCTAGAGACAACCACAATGAAGTCGGAAGAAGAATACATATTAGTATTGTGGAAAGGATAGAAATGTGGAGAAAACTTGCTATAAAAAGTGAGGTGACTTAGAGGAGAATATTAAATTCCTTGAAGGAGACGTGTTCGTTGTTCAATGACCTGCTGATAATTTCACCTTCTAAGTCAGAAATTCTCATGACTTACTATCTCATTCTACATAGAATGAGTGGTTTTACGATTATGGGTGCACTCAACATATGGCTAAGGATTCCACTTGTTTCACGAGATTGAATAAATCTAAGGAGAGTAAATTCTATATTGCTGATGATTTTTCTATGGATGTTGTTGGTAAGGGTGGTGTTGATTGTCGACATAGAAAAATTGTCGATGTCTATCATGTGCCAAATATCAATGTCAATCCATTGTCTATTTCTCTATTGACATAGACAGGTAATATTTTGGAATTTTGGCTAGATTGGTTCTATGTTTATGATTTGAAGAAAACTAAGTCAATTGTTGTTAGAGGGATTCTCCCGACGAAAATTTTGTACAAGTTATGTGACTCGATTCAACCTGAACCTAAACCATATACACTTGTTTCTCACACTGATGAGAGAAGTTGAATTTGGCATAAACAACTCAGACATCTAAATTTTCGAAGTATGTAGGCACTGGAAAATCAAAACATGGTTGTTTGTTTTTCAAAGGTGTTTCCCCCTGAATGAGTCTGTAAGGGTTGTGTACTTTGGAAGCATCATCAAGAACCATTCAACTCTAGGAAATCATGGAAAGAATAGAACCTACTGGAATTGGTTCACAGTGATGTATGATACATCAATCTACCCTCACTAATAGGTGCAAAGTACATTTTGACTTTCCTTGATGATTTCTCTCACTTCACATGGGTATTTTTCTTGAAGAATGAGAACCTTGTCTTTGAAAAGTTCAAGGAGTTTCCAACCTTTGCTGAAAAACAATGTGGTCGACCCATCAAATGATTGAGATCGGAAAATGGTAGTGAGTATGTAAATTGATCCTTTGAAGAATACCTACTTTGATCTAGTATTAATTGGAAGCAGTAAGTTCCTCACACACCTTATCTAAATACCTACCACCTCACTTCTGGGATGAAGTGGTATACTATGAAAATTATCTGTTGAATCACATCTTGACTCAAGTTGTTCCTTCCTTGACTCCAGTCGAATGCTAGTATTTGATGCAGACAACTCTTCTCTCCTCGGCATTGCTCAACCTCCCAGTCAGGGATCGTTGACTATTCCCGAGATGGATTAGATCCTCGGGACTTTTCTGGTCTCAAACCCAAAACACATGCCCTGTTATCACCCTTGGGGTTCTCACGGTCAAGATCTGATCATTACCGACCTGTCCGTCGATCAATGGTTCACAGAAATTGTGAGTTGTGAACGTGCTCACTCTTTATCAGAGAGCCCTGTCCCTGCAATTGGAAAAATGCTCACCCAACCTCCTTTAAATTGTAGTCCTTGATCCCCTGTCTCAAAAATATCAACAGTCCTAGCGAATTGCGGGCTGCGAACTAGCGCACTCGCTAAATTTTGTTAAGAACCAAACATCAATATAGCATATAAACACCTCAGGAAAAGTACTCAACGCCTTGAAAAAGAGATAATTTCAGATAATAAGCCTCTTCAAGGGGGCAACCTCCTTTTACCCCACTTAAATGTTCAAGTACAAGATGATTCAAAATGAAAATGTATCCTTGGTATATATAGG
>ML789404.1:66197-126467 GCA_009831015.1 Picea engelmannii
AGGAGGTATAATTACAAATAATGGCCTAAAGCCGACATAATTAAAATAACATTACTAATCTAAATTACAACTAATGGCCTAAAGCCGACATAAATAAAATAACATTACTAATCTAATATGCCCCAATTAAGGGGTAATGAGCCTATATTAGGGCTTAACAAATTTTCCTCCACTCCCCGCAATGATTCCTCACCGTCGATTTTCCATTCTCAGATCGACAATCAAGATTCACTTTGGGGCTCCATTCTTCAGGAGCCTCAACTTTCCCCCCACTTTCTTTCTCCAAGAGTGCTTTCACCCAGAGTTCACAATTCATTGACATGCGTCTCTCGCAGATCAACGACTAAGGTTAACTCCAGTTCTTCGAGCTTCAGGAGTTTCAAACTCTCCGCACTTGCTTCCTCTCGAGGTACTTCCACCCAAAGTACAAGATCTATTGACACGTGTCCCTCTAGATTTGATGACCACTATCTGCTTCGGCTCTTCAGGCTTTGGGAGTTTCAACCTTCTGTGCACTTGTTCCTCCCAGAGTGATTTTTCCCGAATATGACGGATTCCGACCACGTGTCCTTCACAACGGATGGTTGCGATCTACTTCGGCCTTCAGGACTTCAGGATTTTCAACCTCCTGCACACTAGTTCCTCTTGGAGTGATTTCACCTGAAGACGACAGAGTCTCGCTATTTGTCCTTCGCAACAGAGGGTTGCGATCTATTTCAGCCTTTGGGACATCGAGAGTTTGTCACCCTCCACACTTGGAATCCTCTGAAGTGAATTTTCCCGGAGTCTCAGATCTGTCAACATGTATCTCCTGGCAACCAATGACCTAGATCTACTTTGGCCTTCGACTCTTCAGCTATTTCACTTTCTCCTTATCCACAAAACTCCTGAAGTACTTTCTCTCCAGAGTTATGTATCTTCTGCCACCCATCCCTCTTGACAATGGACGATTCTTAGTCACTTCGGGTCTTCGAAACTTTGGCAGTCCACTCTACTCTGCGCTCCAAGAAACTTAAAGATCACGCATCTTGCTCAGATCCAATGATATGGAATGTTCTCGTCTCCCTCCTGGACTGATCTTAGCTGGTGATTCCATAAACCTTCAAAATAGTTACTTTATTTGAAGATATTTCCCACTATCTCTCCTGAGATTTCTCGCCTTTTTCTCCTTTGAATTATTAAAGAGCCACTTCGACACTTAGTCAAATTTCGGGTCTGTTCATTCCTTGCAACAGATTCTTACGCGAGGTTTGGGTTCTTGCAGGAAGTTGTGCATGCCTTGAAACAGTCACTTTGCACTCATTGCAAAGGGAGAGTTTCATGCTATCTCTTCTAAGCTTCGGAATCGAAACAGATTTCGTCAATCCACTCCTTGCAGACTGTGTGCACACCTTTCACAAACTCAATCGATGAGATACAATTGAAACTTATGAAAACATATCACAATTTCATATATTTGTAACGAAATTCATTCATTCATGAAAAAAAAATAACAGGGAATTGCAAACAATAACAACCCATGCATTGGATCAATTTTCCTCTGTTATATCCATTCAAAAATAAATGGCTACAGTTATGATCAAAACAACAACTAAAAATTCAGAAATTTCCTACTAACTCGCAACAACCTCATTTAGGCCTACAAAACCTCTATTTATGTCAGAGGGTTCTTAGGGTTCCTCCCCGACTACTCGTCTACTCGAAAACAAAACCTAACTGCTACCTTAGTTTAGTTACATTCAGGACTAGGAGTGAAAACTCACAGATCACTCATGATCATTCAACTTCCAAGAATTTGATCTTGTTCTATTTTTCAATCAGCTCCAAAAGATTCGTAGTAAACGCCAGCGTTTAAGATTCTGAAATGATTCCAAGGCATTGAGTTGTCCTGCCATGCGTGCTTGCTGATGATGCTCCTACATCATACTCCCCTGGACAAAAATTCATGGACTCCTTTCCATGAGCTCTTGCAACGACTTTCCATGTTTCTGGATATCAGATTCATTTTCCCAACTGGCATCTTCTATTGGGTGTCTCTTCCACTTGACCAAATATTCAAAATAGGTCTTCCTCCTGGCCTTTTTTCCAATCCTCTGATCAACGATCTTATCCATCTATGGTTTTTCTGCTATAGGCATTTATTTCTCCCAGTGAATATTCTCTTGATCTTCTGATCCCTCTGTGTCATATTCCCTGTAAGGGTACAAGTCTGAAATGTTAAATATGGGTGATATGCCCACATCATCTGGCAGCTCAATCTCATAGGCGTTTTCATCAAATTCCTTAAGATATTACATGGTCCTATATTCTTCATCTTTAACTTGTAATATGTTCCCTTAGGGAACCTTTCTTTCCTTAGATGTGCCAGAACCTGATCTCCTACTTCAAATTGAAGTTCTCTGCAATGTTGATCAACTCTTTGCTTGTACTCTTGGCTAGAGCTCTACAACTTTCCTCTGATCTGTCTATGGAGCTTCTGCATTTCTGGAGCAAAATATTCTTCTCCAACGCTTCTGATCTCACTTTGTTCCAAGTCTCTCAACTCAAATACTCCCCTTGGTTGCATTCCATACAATATTTGGAATGGGCTCTTTCCAATGCTCCTGTTTGTTGAGTCATTGTATGAAAATTCTTCTTTTGGAAGAATATGATCCCATTGATTATGATGCTCAGTGACCAGACTCCTCAATAAGTTTCCAAAAATTTTGTTTACCACCTCAGTCTATCCATCTGTCTGAGGGTGATAAGTTGAGATGAAGGACAAATTTGTCCCCAACTTCTTCCACAGTGTTCTCCAAAAATGACCAACAAATTTAGTGTCTCTTTCTAAGACAATGCTCCCGGGTAGTCCATGAAGTCTCACAACTTCCTTGAAAACCAAATTTGCAACATGTGTCATATCACTAGTCTTCTGGCATGGGATAAAGTGTGCCATCTTTGAAAATCTATCCACCACCACAAATATGGAATCACATCCTCTTTGCGTTCTTGGTAGTCCCAACAAAAAATTCGTGATTATTGCATCCCAAGGCCTCTCTGGTATTGACAATGGTTGATACAATCTAATGTTCTATTTTTTACCCTTTGTATGTTGGCATATTCTACATATGTTTAAAATTTTTATCACTTATGTTCTCATACCTAGCTAATAGTATGAACTAATCAACTGTGAAAATGTTTTATCATGGCCAAAATGTCCAGCCAATCCTCCACTATGCTTTTCCTTCAAAAGGTTATCCCTCATTGAGAATTTTGGTATGCACAACTAATTTCCCTTGAACAACAATCCCTCTTGAATCATATACTCTGTCCATTGGCTCTTGTCTCTCACCACAGTATTTGCACATGCTTCGTATGCTTCCTTGAAATATGGATCATCACAATACATATCCTTCAAGTGTTCAAACCCCAAGGTCTTCACCTGAAACTCTTGCAAAATCAAACATCTCCTGCTTAATGCATCAACAACTTTGTTATCATTCCCATCAATATGTTTTATGACAAAAGTAAAATTCTGCATAAACTCAATCCACTTTGCATGACTCTAATTCAATTTTTCCTTTCTGGTTATGAATTGTAAAGCTTGGTTGTCACTATACAAGAAAAATTCCTGTGGAACAAGATAGTGCCTCCATTTCTTCAGGAATTGAATTATTGCATAAAAATCCTTATCATATGTGGAGTATTTTCTCTTAGTATCATTCATATTCTCACTGAAATAGGAAATAGGCCTATTATCTTGGCTCAAAACTTCTCTAATTGCAACTCCACTTCCATCACATCTCACTTGAAATGTCTTTCCAAAATTTGGTAATACCAGAATTGGCCATTCTCTTATTTTCTCCTTCAGTATATTGAAGCTCCTCTCGGCCTCCTCTGTCCATTTAAAATAATTGTGCCTCTTCTTCACTATATCCATCATTGGTGCACAAATCCCACTGAAATCTCTGATAAACTTCCTATAGAAACTTGCTAATCCATGGAACCTTCTTACCTCAAACACACTCCTTGATGATGGCCATTCTTTGATTGCTTTCACCTTCTCTGGATCCATCTTAAGTTCATTTAAAGAGATCACAAAACCCAAGTAAATGAGCCATGTCTTCATAAAAGATGACTTATTCAGGTTTATCAACAACTTCTCCTGTTGTAGTCTCCTCATCACTAGTGTCAGGTGTCTCAAATGCTCCTCTTTAGTCCTGCTAAAGACCAGTATATCATCCAGATATACAACCACAAACTTGCCAATGAAATCTTTCAGTATTTCATTCATCAACCTCATAAAAGTACTCGGGGCATTTGTTAAGCCAAATGGAATAACAAGCAACTCATACAAACCTTCATTTGTCTTAAAGGTTGTCTTCCACTCATCACCTTCTCTCATTCTTATCTGGTGATATCCACTTTTCAAATCTATCTTAGAAAAGAAATTTGCTCCACTTAAATAGTCCATTAAATAATCCATTCTTGGAAAAGGGAATCTATACCTAATGGTGATCTTGTTAATGGATCTTGAGTCTGTACACATTCTCCATCCTCCATCCTTCTTTGGACTCAACATAGTTTGCACTGCACATGGACTCAAGCTCTCTCTGACCAAACCCTTGTCTAACAATTCCTGGACTTGGTTCTTTACCTCCTCATTCTCTCAAGGTGTCAGTCTGTATGCTTCTTTGTTTGGAAGACTTTCTCCTGGTATCAAATAAATTTGATGGATGATACTTATGATGGGTGGAAATGAGTTAGGAAGCTCATCCACCACTATGTCAGAAAAATTATCCAACAATTCCTAAACTTCTTCAAGTAAATCATCCATCAAAGTACTTGTAGGGATAACTATGGGTTTCCTCACCACAACAAACTGCATCTCCTATTCTTTCTTGACTTCTTTCAGGAATTCCTTCCCGCTCATGAGAAGTATGCTTGTGCTGGCTTCCTCTTTCACTTTCTTCTCTTCTATTGGAAGAAACATGTGTGTCCTACCATTCTTCTCCAAGGTGTATGTATTCTTCCTCCCATCATGAATGGAATTCCTGTCAAACTAACATGGTCTTGCCAACAATATATGACATACATCCATGGGAATTACATCACATAGAATTTCATCTCTATATCCTCCTATCTTAAATTCAACAAGGCATTTTTTAGTAACCATTACCTGGTGTCCTTTATGCAACCATGAGACTTTGAATGGCTTCGGATGTGCAATTGTCTCCAGCTCCAATTTCTCCACCATCTTCGTGGATACTAAGTATCAATGCTCTCATTGTCAATTATCACCTTGCATACTCTATCTTTAGTCTTGCAAGTTTTCCTGAATAGACTATTCCTCTGCACTGGATTTTCAACTTCTGTCTCTGGTCTTAAGAGAACCTTTCTCAACATCAGGGATGTTCCATCCTTTGCTCCTTTTGCTTCAACATTCCTTCTCTATGATTATGAAATGTGAGCTTCACCTCCTCCTTATTTCTTTTTCTCGGGACATTCCCAAGACATGTGCCCTGTCTTTCCATAGGAATAACACCTTACTTCTCCTCCTCTGCTTCTTCCTCTTCCTCTAGAAGAACTTCTTCCACCACCCTATCTTTGTAACATACCCACTACAGCATAATAAATTTTCGGCCTTTTTCTTCTTTTCTCCGAGGAACATAGTTCCCTGAATCCCTACGGGGCCTGATATAGACCCTTCCATCCCCTTATCCGCACTCATATGATCGCCGGTTATGGCCACAGGCCTTATCGGAGGTTACTCATCGACTTTCGCGATACGGGAAATCGAGGTACATGTATTCCTTTGTTCATTTCGGGGTTTCATCCCTCGAAATTTCGTGACTAGCGAATATGAGGAACAATGACCATTGAGAGTCTCGGGCATTGAAAAACTGAAAACACCAAAACCACATGTGCTAATCCATTTCGGGACTTCGCCTATCGGGATTTCACAATATGCGAGGACAAGACATTTTCCTCTAGATGTCCCGAGTGTCGAAACACCGAAACATTAATTCTAGTGGCCCTATATGCATTTTCAGAGTTTCATACTTCGGGGTTTCGCAAGTCGGGAGTTCGGGGGATGCGATGACAGGAGGTCTCACATCGGGATATTTTGGGAGACGAACTTCAAAACACTACCTCTAAACATGCTTCACTATTTCAGGGTTTCCTCCATCGGGATTTCAGGACATGTGACGACAGGAGGTCTCGCACCTGGGTTTCTCGAGAGCCAAAACTCCAAAAAACTCATAGCTTACCCACACGCTAGCATTTCGGGATTTCGCAAGTTGAGATTTCAGGGGTCGTGAGGACATGGGTTCTTACCCTCGGGTCTCCTGGGTGCCAAAACGTTGAAATGATTACCGACCGCCATGTGCACTCTATAGCTAGGTGATCCATGCACTCCCATGGGTCTTGGGATCGTCAGTCCCGATCTCTTCATTACTTGCGAAGGTTAAAAGGGGTCGAGGCATTAATGCCTGTGTTCATTCATCCAATTTAACAGTCATAACAGAACTTAGATCCTCTGAAAGGGTTTCATTCGTGCATTTAGCAAGAGGAAGGGTATCCTGGATACCGAACCACTGAAAGGTCCTAATTCACCCACACGCCATCACTTCGGGTTTCCATGAATTGGGGTTTCGGGTCTTGTGCGTACAAGGGAATACGCCCTTGAGTATTCCAATTACCGAAATGCTGAAATATCATAACATACACGTGTATTGTCCTTTTGGGATTTCACCCATCGGGATTTCAGGACTCGTGAGCACAAGGGAATACACACTTAGGTATTCCAGGCCCCGAAGTGCTGAAATATCCTATCTCATCCAAATCCTAAACTATTTCAGGGTTTCGGTCATCGGGATTTCGCGACTCGCGATGACCAGGGTTATTGTCCTTTGATTTCCCGGGTGCTAAAACACCGAAACACTTATTGGCAGCCACGTGTCCTTATAAATGGACAGTCCAGGTGCTCCCACGGACCTCTGGATCTACGGTCCCGATTCCTTCGCTACTCATGAAGATAAAAGAAAAGGGTTGAGGCATTGAACGCCCTCGTTTCTTCCTCCAATCTAACGGTCACAATTGACTGTAGATCTTCCGATAGAATCCCGTCCGTCAATCGATACTTATCCCTACTCTGCCATTTCAGGATTTCGCGAATCAGGGTTTCAGGATTTGCGAGTACGAGAGGCCTCGCGCTTAGATACCCCAGGTGCTAAAATGACGAAATGTCAGGATTTTAAGAGGCCCATTCTTCCTCGTACAGGATGGCTAAGACTTGCACTACCAAATCCTCTTTCAAGTTCTTGGTAAGATTTCCAGAGAGGGTATCTCTATGGAGAGATCTATTCCGGGTATTCCTGGAGACGAATAAGGGCATAGATTTCTCGAAAACAGACTTGAAGTCCGAATTAGTTTAATATACGTATATATAAATCTATCTGTAAACATAAGCCATACGTGGTCCTTCCAATAAAAGCATGCAACCACCATTTCTAATCAAAACACCACATAGATAGTCTTATACTCAAACCATTCATAAATTGCACAGACTATGAGCATACATGTCAGCATATAAATTTCAAGATACAAGATATAACACTTATCAAAAAAACACCAGAGGTGATGCAACTGCTGAGAGGGGTGCTCATTTCCACCCAATCATAGGCTCAATGATTCTGAATGGATTTACCACTAGCCACCCCCGAGCTGAGACCACGATGCTGCGAGACTGAGTCTCTGTTTTCCAGTGACCGAGAATGAAGGTTACTCTCCTTCTTCTCCACTATCACTCACTCTGTATTTTTCCAGAGTTCTTTACTCTTTTTCCTTCCCTCGCGTCTGCCCCTGATTGCACACTCTTCCTGCCTTTTCTCTATTGGCGAGGTTGTGTGTGGCATGATCTTCCTCGTGGTGGTTAGGTCTGAGGACTATACAGATGGGCGGTTCACCCCCATCCCTCATTACTCATGAGGATCCATTTACCTACCAACCTGGTGAGTCATTTAATTTGGGGCTAGCAAGCTGCTCTTGGTTCTCCGGGCTAGTGAAGTCCAAATATAGTATTGGTTTCGGTGGAATTTAATGCCACCATTCTAGGTGCCTTCCACCACCTTTCTTCATCCATCGTGGTCTCTTTTTCAGCACATCCCCCTCTTAGTAGTCCTGCAATATACATATTCATAATATTATTTACATTCATCGACCTTTTTCACAAGGTCCATTCACATCACACATTCACATTTCTGAGTTTGCCACAATACTTGGCCAGTATAGTTATTTTTACAGACTGGGGGAAACAGGGTGTTACAGTCTTCCTTGGGAACTTCCTCCTCTTTCTGAGTGACTGTGCGGTTTCTCAGTCTCATATTTGGATTTATGTTCCTTGTCATAGGTAAATCCCTTGCCTTTGTTCGGGGCCAGGCTCCTACCTCTGCCTCATTGGCTTTGTTTTCTGGCCAACTTCTCCTCTACCTTCAGTGCAAACTGATAAGAATCCTCCACTGTCGTCACTAACATCATGCTACTCTCATCCTGGATTTCATACCTCAGGCCATTTATATACCTGAAAACATTTTCTTCATATTTCTCTCTTTGTCTATTTATGATGTTCATCTTGTAGAACTCCTCTGTGTACTCTTTAACTGTCATACCCTTCTATATCATGTTCTACAGCTTCCTGAATAGATTGATCTGATAATATTTGGGCATGAATTTAGCCTTCAACTTGGCTACCATTCTGTCCTAATTCTTTATCTTTTGTTTTCCCTTGCTTCTCCTCTCAGCCTGCAGTTCATCCCACCACAGTGTTGCATGTCCTTTTAGCCTAGTGACAACATGTCTCACCCTTTTCTCCTCATCGACATCTTCATAGTGGAAATATTTTTCCATGGATCTTATCCAATCCAACAACTCTTCAACATCCAAATTGCCTTCCTACATTGGGACCTCTATCTTGGCTCTAGATCCCAATCTAATAAATGCTCTCAAAAAGCATTCTTCGACAACATTTTCCCTTGCAGCTTCTTCGACATCTACTTCTTCACTCTTTTCATCGCTGATGTCTCCAACATTAGGTGCCCTCCTCTGCGCTTCCTCCATTACCTCTAATATTTCACAAAGCTCTCACATTTCTCTTTCTACAACACGATTGGCTAAAGGTGGCTCCACTCGTCTCCTCTATGGCATTGTGCTAATTGTCTCTCACACACAAAGTACACCTTCAAGCTCCTTTGTCTCCTCTCCTTTGCCTGTTGTTTGCAAGAAAAAATTCAGCTCTGATAGCACTTAATGCAGACCCCCCTTCTCTCCTTAGGGATGATCAACCTCCCATTCAAGGATCGTTGATTATTCCCAAGCTGGATTGGCTCCTCTGGATCTTGCTAGTCTCAAACAAAAAAAACAGGCCTAGTTATCACCCTCAGCGTTCTGACGGTCACGATCTGATCTTTACCAACCTATCCGTCGATCGAAGGTTCACATAAATTGTGGGCTGCGAATGTGCTCACTCTTTATCAAAGATCCTTTTCCCCACAATCGAAAAGGTTCTCACCCAACCTCCTTTAAATCATAGTCGTTGATCCCCTGTCTCGACAAGATCAATGGTCCTATAAAATTGTGGGCTGTGAACTAGCGCACTCGCTAAATTTTCCTCCACTCCCCACAATGATTCCTCATCGTCTATTTTTTGTTCTCAGATCGATGGTCAAGATTCACTTTGGGACTCCTCACTTTGGGATCCTCAACTTTCCCCACACTCGCTTCCTCCCGTAGTTCATAATTCGTTGACGTGCGTCTCCCGTAAATCAACAACTAAGGTTAAATCCGGTTCATCGGGCTTCGAGAGTTTCAATCTCTCTGCACTTGCTTCCTCCCAAGGTACTTCCACTCGAAGTAAAATATATATTGATGCGTGTCCCTTTGGATCGGATGACCACTATCCTCTTTGGTTCTTCGGGCTTCGGAATTTTCAACCTCCTGTGCACTTGTTCCTCCCGGAGTGATTTCGCCCAAAGATGATGGATTCCTACCATGTGTCCTTCACAACAAATGGTTGAGATATACTTTAGCCTTCAGGACTTCAGGAGTTTCAACCTCCTGTGCACTTGTTCCTCTTGGAGTGATTTCGCCCGAAGACGATGGATTCCTGCTACGTGTCCTTCGCAACAGACGATTACGATGTGTTTCAACATTTGGGAGTTTGTCACCCTCTGCACTTGTAATCCTCTAAAGTAAATTTTCCTGGATTCTCAGATATGTCAACATGTATCTCCTGGAAACCAACGACCTGGATCTACTTCAGCCTTCGGCTCTTTGACTATTTCTCTTTCTCCTTATCCACAAAACTCCTGAAGTACTTTCGCTTCGTATTTATGTATCTTTCGCCACCTGTCCCTCTTGACGATGGATGGTTCTTAGTCAATTCGGGACTACAGAACTTTGGTAGTCCTCTCTACTCTACACTTGAATAAAATTAAAGCTAACACATCTTTCCTAGATCCAACGATCTGGAACATTCTTCGCTCCCTCCTGGATGAATCTTAGCTGGTGATTCAGGAAACCTTCAAATTTTTTACTTTCTTTGAAGATATTTCCTGCTATCTCTCCTTCTTCTCCTTTAACTTCTTAAAGAGCCACTTTGACACTTAGTCGAATTTTGGGTCTGCACACTCCTTGCAACAAATTCTTACGCAAGGGTTGGGTTCTTGCGGGTGACTGTGCACACCTTGCAACAACCACTTTGCACTCCTTGCAAAGGGTAAGTTTTGCGCTATCTCTTTTGAGCTTCATAATCGAAACAAATTTTGTCAACGCACTCCTTGCGGATTGTGTGCACACCTTGCACAGACTCAATCAAAGAGATATAATTGAAACTTATGAAAACATCTCACAATTTCATATATTCATAATGAAATTCATTCATTCATGAAAACAACAATAATAGGGAATTGAAAACAATAACAACCCATGCATTGGATAAATTTTCCTCTATTATATCCATTCAAAAAGTAAATGGCTACAGTTATGATCAAAACATCAACTAAAAATTCATAAATTTCCTACTAACTCGCAGCAGCCTCATTTGGGCGTACAAAACCTCTATTTATCTCAGAGGATTCTTAGGGTTACCCCCCGACTACTCGTCTACTCAAAAACAAAACCTAACTGCTACCTTAGTTCAGTTACATTCAATACTAGGAGTGAAAACTCCCAAATCACTCGTTATCATTCCGCTTCCAAGCATTTGATCTTCTTCCGTTTCTCAATTAGCTCCAAAATATTCACAGTAAATGCCAGTGTTTAAGATTTTGAAATGATTCCAAGGCATTGATTTGTCCTGCCATGCGTTCTCGCTGACGATGCTCCTGCATTAGTATGGGAAAAAACATTTGATCATCCACCTCCATGTGTTTGGATGTGTTTCCTGAGATCACATTCTAGATTATTGTAAAAAGAATTTGGATGTGAATATTCATGCTTGCATCATGATGGTATACTATGAAGATTTGAAAACCTACCGACTATTTGATCATATCAAACGACAAATCATTATCAGACATAATGTTTAGTTTGATGAGAATTCTTCTATAGTTAAGTTGTTGAAATCCTATTCTGGATTAATACAAGATGATCCCTTTGATTTTGTCTCTGACACTGGTGATCTTGTTCCATTCTTCAGTCCTTCGACTAGAAAATCGATTTTTCTCCCTATTTCAACTAGATTGTTGACCTCTAAGTCAACTAGTCCATTTTCCTCTAGTTCACCTATTTCTTGTCTACTCCGATGGGTTGCCAAGACAATTGAAGTTGTTGGATCTGATGCTAGAGATGCCTCCTGTGGGCATCAAACTCAAATTCAAAAGCAAGATCCTGGAGTTTCATTAATGAATCATTTACTTGAAATATCATACCCTATTACCTACTCAGATGTTGAAGGATGACCTGAATGGGAGCATGCCATGAAGAAATAAATTGATTCTTTTTCGAAGAATTAGACTTTGGACTTTGTTCCTCGATTAGGATGATCCCACTAAATCAGAGAAGTGAGTGAGATCCAAACTAATCAGAGGCCACCTCATTGTTTCGAATATTCCATTCTAGAACCTTCTAGAATTTCACCTTTTCCCTTTGTTCGAGCATCGTCACACCCTCAATATTAGCAACCTACGACGATGTCGTAGGCCATTGTGGTGCAACATGGGACGATTGGGGATCTTTGTATGTAATGACCCTTTTTCTTATTACTATGAATAATCTCATAAATAAACCTAAACATTGGCTAAATTATAATTAATTATTAAATAACCTTAAGTGATTATAAGTTATTAATTAATTATTTTGATTATACTTAGCTGAAGTATGATTAACACCTTGAGTAAGGATTAATGAAGGAGTAATTATTAAATGAGACATTAAATGATTAAGTATTAGACTAATGGTTAGTGATTAATTAATTATTAAATAAAGTAATTGATTAATTATGTAATAAACCAATAGGGGAAAATAAAATAAAAATATAAATAAGGTTAAATGGGGTTACGTATCCCATGAGGGATAACGTAACCCATACGTTAAAGGGAATATTTAATAGGATAAGACCATTAATAAAGAACTAAATGAACAGATAGRGTTTTAATGAATGGATAAGGTGTTTGGTGGGGAGTGAAGGTTCGGGGGCGGTGGAGGAGGCATAAGGGAGGAAGAAGGACCATGGAGGGGATATTATTCATTTGGGGGGAAAATTCATTCATGCAGTTTACGAGAGGAGATTTTGGGAGCTTTGAGACAGAGTTAGAACAGTGGGATTTACAGTGCACACCGGGGCTGAGGGGTTTTGGGCTCGGAGGGCTAGGACGTCCGTAGATGTCCTAGGGCCATGCGTACTGGTCGGTAGGGTGGCCGGTTTTGGGGTGTTCAAGCGAAGGTTCAAGCGAAGATTCAAGCTGCTGCAGATAGTAGCATCAGAGACAGGTATTTAAACTCAAAATTGTGAATTGTTTACTTAAATTTAATATTTTTTTTGCCAAATTTTATTTACGCAAGTATGCACATAGCTTTGCAAATTATGAAAAATTTTACTTCTTAAAAGCTTACAGAAATTAAGCAAATTGGTACAGAAATTAAGTAAATTAGTAGATATATAGTGTCTTTTCAATTCTGGGTACTACATTGTACCCTTAACACTAACAAGGTCTGAAGATGTTCTTTGATAGGGTTTTCAATAAGAAAAACATGATGCCATTTCCCAGGGGAAAGTCTTATTTCTTCAATATCATTCAGGGAACAAATAAGTAGGCAATACACATATCATCAGTGATCACGGGGGTGACGAAAATAATGTGTAACACCTATGTAACAAAATCATTTCTTTACTAGCCTCTATAGAAACAACATACTCTACTTTTGATGTTTAGATTGAAACACACTTTTTCAATTTCAAAATCCAACTTATTGTTTTTCCATATACAGTAAAAACATACCTTGTGGTGCTCCTCCTACTATCTTTATCACCTTCCATATCTGAATCAACATATCCCTATAGAATAATGTCTGAATCTCCAAAATATAATGCATGAGTATAAGTACCTCTCAAATATCTAAGAATCCACTTTACTTCCTCCTAATGTTATTTACCTGGATTGTTCATATACCTTCTCACAACTCCCACTGCATGTGCAATATCTGGTCTTGTGCAAACCATCGTATACATCAAGCTTCTAACTGCTGATGAATATGGGACCCTAGATATGTATTCTATCTCCTCTTGTGTCTTGGGACACATTTCCTTATTTAATTTTAAATGGTTGGCCAAAGGTGTACTAACTGGTTTTTCATTCTGCATTCTAAACCTCTCCAACACCTTCTCTATGTACTCACCCTCAGACAATGTCAATTTTTGATTTTTCCTGTCTCTTGTTATTCTCATACCAAGGATTTTCTTTGCAGCACCCAAATCCTTCATCACAAATGAATTGGATAATTTCTTCTTAAGCACATTTATATCCTGCATATTATACCCTGCAACAAGCATGTCATATACATACAATAACAAGATAATATAACTTTCATTTTCTATCCTTTTAAAATAAACAAAGTGATCAAAATGACATCTATTATAACCTTGTTATGTCATAAACCTGTCAAACTTAAAATACCACTTCCTTGGATCTTGATTTAGCCCATACAAGATCTTCTTCAATATGCATACCAAATTTTCCTTCCCTTTGACCTCATACCCCTGTGGCTACTGCATATAAATCTCTTCCTCCATATCCCCATGGATAAAAGATGTTTTTACATCTAATTGTTAAAGATGCAAATATTCTACTGCCACAAGACTTAAAATAGTCCTAATTGAATTCATCTTAATAATAGAAGAAAATATTTAATCAAAATATATACCTCTCTTTTGTGCAAACCCCTTTACAACAAGTCTATCCTTGTACCACTTTTTTCCTCCATATATTTCCTTCAACTTGTAAACCCATTTATTCTGCAATGCTCTTTTTCCTGTAGGAAATTGAACCAAGTTCCAAGTCTAATTATTTACTAGGGAATCCATTTCCTCTTTCATGCCTAACTCCCACTTCTTTTTAGTGTCTACCTGTATTTCCTCTTCATAACATTCTGGTTCACCAGAATCAATCAACAATAAATAATACAATGAAGGAGAGTGTCGTTCAGGAGGTCTACTTAAACTGGTAGATATTATAACAACACTTGTAGGAGTTTGAGGTACCTATTTCTCCTGTTGTTGTACATTTTTATTTTCTGGTACCTTTGGAAAAAATTTTCAGTGATCTCATCAAGCACTGTGTATTCTGGTTTTTATTTTTCCTATTTCTTTCCCTGCAACTGATCTTTGTACATGAGATTCTCATTAAATATGACATATCTACTCCTACTGATTTTGTGATTTTCATAATTCCATAAGTGATAACCAAAATCATTAACACCATCTCCAATAAAGGTACACTTCTTGGATTTTTCCTCAAGCTTTGTTCTATTTTCTTTATTAATTTGAACAAATTCTTCACAACCGAAGGTCTTCAAAAAAGAATAGTTTAGCCCTTTGCATGTCCATGCCTCCTTTGGAATTCCACCATTTAAAGAGCTTGAAGGTACTATGCTTATTAAGTAAACAAAAATATCTACAACATCTGTCCAGAAATGTAAGGGCAACCAAACATACAATCTCATACTCCTTGCACGCTCCATGATTGTTCTGTTCATCCTTTTTAAAACAACATTTTCTTGTGGTGCTTCTGGAACTGTCTTCTCTCTATGAATCCCATGGTATGAACAATAATCATCAAAATCCTTGTTGCAATATTAACCTCCATTGTCTGATCTAAGACACTTCAACCTTTTTCCTGTCTCATTCTCAACCAAAGCTTTCCATTTCTTAAAAGTATCAAAACATCATATTTTTGTCGTATTCAATAAAACCAAGTTTTTTTAGTTGCATCATCAATAAAAGTAACATAATAATGAGAGACACCAAGGGATGATACCCTATCTGGTCTGCATACATCTATATGCACAATATCTAACCTTTCACTCTTCTTTTCTTTTCAGACTCTGAGAAATTTGACTCTCTTCTCTTTTCCATAAACACAATTCTCACAGAAATCCAAATAAATTTGTTTAAGATCTAGAAACATTTTTTTGTGTGAAGTATCTACATCCCCTTCTCACTCATGTGTCCAAGCCTATGATGCCATAGTTTTGATCCACTCCTATAGAAGCTAAAGGGATAGAAGAATGAATATTACCATTACATAATACAATGCACCTACCTTCTCTCCTTTTGCTATCACTAGTGATCGTTTGGTGACCTTCCACTCCTTATCTGTAAATATGGATATACAACCTTCGCTTTCCAACTTCCCTAGTAAAATTAGATTTTGCCTTTGATATGGAACATGTCTTACCTCTTTAAACAACCATTTATTTCCATTATTATTTTTGTTTGTACCTTTCCCATTCCAACAATTTTTCATGGTGCATCATCACCCAAATGAACCTATCCAAAATCACCTTGAACATAATCTAGAAAATGTTTTCTACAAGGTGTGGCATGAAATGAATCCCTTGAATCTACCACCCAAGACTCAGAAATATTATCTATAGAAAGATTCAAAGCATCTTGTAACACATCACCTCTTACATTTTATTCTTGATTTTTCTCTTGTTGTCCATCTCTTTGTTTCCTTGGAGCTCTACATTCTTTATTCAAATGTACTTTCTTCCCATAATTCCAACACTCTATATTTCCCAGTATGGATTTGGATCTGCCTTTCCTAGAATTCCCATGGTTCCTTGAGCCCTTTCCTCTATCCTTTTGTCTTCCCCTGTTATCCATGTTTAATGCATTACCTGATGTCTCACATGCGTTTTTCCATCGTGTTTCCTCGCTAAGGATAACACCAACAACATCATCAAATTTTAAAGTGTTTCAACCAGAGACAGATTTACTTACATCCATGACCAAGTCGTTCTAGTTTTCTGGAATTGAGCACAAGATTAGAAGATTCTTGACCTCATCATCAAAGTCCACTTTTACAGAACTTAGCTGATTATTAACCATATTAAATTCATTTAAATGATATGCAACAGACCCACCTTATGACATCTTCATATTAAATAATCTATTCATTAGAAATACCTTATTGGACACCAATGTTTTTTCATACAATTTATCCAATGCATCCATCATCTCCTTCATTGTATTTTATTTTGAAATGTTGTAAGACACCAACACTGCCACACTCAACCATATCGTTCCTAGTTCCTTTCTGTTAAGAACCACCCATTCTTCATCATTCATTGTCGTTGACTTCTTTTCTATTCCACCCAATGGTAGGAATAGATCCTTTTGATATAAATAATCTTCCATTTGCATCTTCCATAACTGGTATTTTTGGCCACTAAATTTCTTGACCCTAAAATATCCATCTTCTTCCATTGCTCCGACTCGAACTAGGAACCCTCTTTTCCTATGAGTTACCTTTCACTCTAATACTAGTTATTAGAAAAATAGGATTGTAGAGCAATAAAATAAAATAAAATGTGGAAATAAAACACAGAAGATACACAATACAATAGAGACACAGATATACATGATTAACCCAGTGTAGGCTACGTCCACCATAGAAATCACCAAGTCCTTATTTTTTATTATCCAACAAGTGAAGGGATATAAGATACAACACATATGGTGTAACTTCCTCTTCTTTCTCTCAAATTATCCTCTCTCAGCATACAATTTTCACAAGGATACACAACCACAATACAATTCCCTCATAAAAGAGGGTTTCCTTCTAGGGAAAAAAACCCTAACATAACTTCTACCATAATATCTGCGACCTTATAATAAACGATCCATATTTACTATGAAATTACAATATACATTTACAAGGAAATTTTTCCTTCGAGGGCTTCTCCCCTGAACACCCATCAGGGAATGCTTTCCACCGAACTCCCATTAGGGGCCTGCTTTCCCTAGACCCCCCAGCCGAGGGATGCACCCCTAGACCCCAAAGGGGGGGAAATCCCCCCTTGAAAGACCCCCTGTGGAGGGGTGTATCGTATTATGAGGTGTATAGTCTTCATGGGGTATAAACACAGTTGAAAACAAAGACCTATGAAACATTAAGATAATCTGGATCCACAACCAACATCAAGAGTGAATCATATCAAGGAACATATTGAAGCTATTGGAGACATTGTTGACGAAGTAGAAATGGTGATGACCAACTTGAATGGTATCTCAAGGTCATGGGACACATTCATTCAAGGAATATGATCAAGGAGGAAGCTAATCAAGTTTAGAAGATTATGGGAAGATTGCACTTAAGAGGAAGCAAGGTTGGTAGAAAGAGAAGATAAATTGAGGGATTATGATCAATATTTAGCTACTCATACAAGGAAAGGAAAGAGTAAGAAAGATCCCTTATCCCAAAAGAAACCTCAAAAGTCAAAGAATAATCAAGGAGACTATTCAAATGTGATGTGTTTATGTTGTGAAAAATTGAGACACATTGTAAAATTTTGTCCCCTTATTCTTAAACTAAAAGAAAAGGAAAAGGGAAAGAGGAATCATTCTCATGCTGCTGAAGATGATGAACCACTGCAGAAAATTGTAAGAGAAGATGATTCAAGTGATGATGACTATGTCCTAATATTAACTCTCACAGAAACAATTACCCCTGGAAATGATATTTGGTTGGTGGATAGTGGTGCTTCTAAGACATGACAAGGTATAAAGGTTCTTTGTCAAACTCAATTCATAAATACTCACCTCATAATGTGAATTTGGGTTATTATTATCAGTATCCAATCAAAGGAGTAGGAGAGGCCTCCTACAAACTAGATTCTTGGAAGGAAATGAGGGTGAGGGACGTGCTTTATGTACCATGTTTGAAGAAGAACCTTCTCTCGATTTAAACTTTGGATGAGAAGGGTTTCAGGGTTGCATTTGTATATAGAGAAGTTTTGATGTGGCCAAAAGGAAAGATGTTTGATGATGCAATTGTTATCGGTTTCCAAGAAGGAGGACTGTATAAATTAAAGGGATGCTTAGATTCAACATTGATTCACGACATTGTGAATTCAAGTGAGATATGGCATAGGATATTTTCCCACCTACACTATAGAGATTTACCAATCATGATCAAGATGGTAACATGACTACCAAATATTCAGGTGAATCCAGATGGCGTATGAAAAGGTTGTGCACAAGGAAAGAATGTGAAGAACCCCTTTCCAAGCTATGATAGAAGAGCCAAAGGAGTCTTGGATATTGTACATTCGGAATTATGCATACCGATGTCAGCACCATCACTCAGGGGGTACATATATTATGTATCTTTTATTGATTATTACTCAAAAAAAACTTGTATTTACTTCTTGAAGTCAAAAGGTGAAGTATTTGGTAATTTCAAGGAATTCAAGGAACTAGTAGAAAACCTAACAAAAAGGAAGATAAGTATGTTGAGATCAGAAAATGGAGGAGAATTCACCTCAGATGAATTCTTAGATTTCTTCAAATAAGTTAGGATTAATAGGGAGCTCTGTACTTCCTATAATCCACAACAAAATGGAGTGGCAGAGATAAATAATCTGACGATTATGGAAACAGTGAAGGCCATGATCCATGATCAAGATTTACCTATGTATCTATGGGTAGAAGTTGTGATGACAGTTGTGTATGTATAGAACAAAAGTCTTAATCGAGTTCTTGAAAATAAAACACTAGAGGAAATGTTTTCAAGAGATAATCCAGAGGTCAACTACCTGAGGATATTTGGTTGTCCTATATATGTGCATGTCCCCAAGGAAAAGAGAAAAAAATTGGACCCATATGGAAAGAAAGTTATATTTTTTGGGTATAGTGAAATATCGAAGGCCAATAGACTATACATTACCGGTCACCAAAAGATTGAGATTAACAGGGATGCAACCTTCGATGAGGATGTATCTTTTCATAAATTAAAGCAGGGTCATGTAGAGGAATCTCGTGATGAAGAGAATGGAGTTCCTATAGCTTCGGAGACAAGAGAATATGGCCAAACCACATAGGCCTATGGAGAATCCTACAAAAAAGAGAAGACTAGATTGGGCACAAGAGGCCATCAAAGATGAAGAGAGATATGGTGCCCAGAAGGCATTGTATGGATTGAAGCAGGCACCGAGAGCATGGTATGGTCGGATTGATGGTTATATGATGATATTGGGATTTACCAAGAGCAGTGCAGATTGTAACCTTTACTTCAAGGTTGAGGATGATGGACCAATGATACTAATACTATATGTGGATGGCCTATTCTTGACAGGAGTGGAGAAGCTCATCATTGAGTGTAATAGAAAACTCATTGTAGAGTTTGAAATGAAATACCTAGGTTTGATGCAATACTTTTTGGTTCTAGAGGTATGGCAGAGGAAGAATGAGATCTTCCTAAATCAAGAAAAATATGTTGTGGAGATCCTAAAAAGGTTCGGGATGTTGAACTATAAACTCATGGCTACACAAATGGAATCAAATATGAATTTGTTGGATGATATGACTTCATAGGTTGTGGATGATACATTATACAAGAAGATGATTGGATCATTGATGTATTTGAAAAATACACGACCATATATATGTTTTGTTGTGAGCACCCTGCATCAGTACATGGTTGACCCCAAACATGTTCACCTGATTGTAGTAAACCATGTGATGAGGTACCTTAAAGGTATAATGGATTATGGGATTAAGTATGTTGCAGATAGTGAGATCAGTCTACTTGGATATTCAGATTCAGATTGAGTCGATAGTGTTGTAAAACAAAAAAGTACATTAGGATGTTGCTTCACTTTGAGATTCGGTATGATTTCATGGATCGGTAAGAAGAACTCATGTGTAGCACTCAGTATGGTTGAGGCAGAGTATGTGGTAACATGTGCATCAAGTCGCGAAGCAGTGTGGATTCATAAATTAATGACTAGATTATTTGATATTGTGATGGAGGCGACCTGTATCTTGTGTGAAAACCATAGTTGTATAAAATTTTCAGAGAACCCGGTGTTTCATGATAGGTCGAAGAATATCGAAATAAGGTATCACTATATCAAGGATATGGTGCAGAAGGGAGCAGTGAGTCTCCAATATGTGGCTACCGATGAGCAGGCTGCAGATGTGCTGAAAAAGACATTGTCAAGGATGAAGTTCGAGTACTTCAAGGACAAGCTCAACGTAGTCCCTCTTCAGATGGATTGATGGATTTAGATGTTATCGCAAGGTAGTGGATGTCATGATGACGTGTTGTATCTATTGGATAGCTACCCACCGTCCCTGGATGCATTATAAAGAGATGAGGTACAAATATTATGGTAGGGTACTGGATGTCATGCATAAGATATTCGAGCTTTCTGCAGGAAACTAGATAGTCTCATGATGACATGTTGTAGTTATTAGAGAGCTACCCTCTAGCCCTGGATGCATGTTGTGAAAGTCACTATGGATTTCTTGTGATGTATATATTCGTGTGTCCGACATTCAATGGTCATGAGCTTGTGTGGATGGAGATAGTGTTAGAGTCTGTGTCGGATAGAATACCTTCCTCATTAATATGGAGTGTTGAGATTTTATGTAATTTCGGAAGTTATTCCTAAATGTAATTGTATTGGTTATTCCTAAGTGTAATTGTGAAAGGGTTTATTGATAATTCATGTCTTTTAGGGATTTTCGAGTATAAATAGAGGTTATATTGAGTTGTTTTGATCACTCATTGAATATAAGTATAATAGAGTAGTATGTACTTATCTAGGAGGTTATTCTTGGTTTGCGTCTGGATCTCTTTGGTCTTGATTTTGTGAAAAAACATTGTATGACATTGTACATGTTGGAGGAATCTATAATGAACAAAGTTTGTAGGGTTTTATCCCCCTTGAGGATTTACCTAAGGATATATCTTATTGTTCTGTGGATATTTATCTTTCAGTTGTGATCCTTTTGCATATTAAATAATAATAAAAGAATATAATACTTTAACTGTTGGAAAAAAAAAAAAAGAATCTACACTTTGACCCATGCAGAACCAAGACTAATGTTTCTAACATTTCCAAAATTTATTTTGTAAATATGATTTTGTATAGTTTCATGTTTTTTTATTTTATTTATTTATTTATTCTATCTACCCAAGGTTTTCCCAAATATACACATGGTTTTAAATTTCTTATTTATTCGAATTAAACTTTTCCCAATTGGATATATATATATATATATATATATATATATTATCTTATTTCCCCCCAAATTCCACCAGGATTCACATATCAGGTTTCCTCCATTGGGTCAGACATCTTTTCATGTGTATACTTTTCATGTTTTTTATTATTTATTTATTAAGACATGATTTTTGGAATTTTTATTATTTTATTGTGTTTTGGATTTAGGTTCCACACCTACCCTAACTTCACACACAAACCACTAAGGGGTGGGAAACAATATAAACTAATTGAAGTCAATTCCCACCATGAATGTGGGATAATTATTTATGCCTTATGAGATCAATGGCTCAAGTTAATCCCATGATCAAATTGATGGTTGTTGAGCGTCAACTTTAGTATGTCATAACTCATGTTTAAGGAGGCCAAATAAGTCAAGAGAGGGATTATTGTAGAGATAATGGGAAGGATATGTAACATCCCCCAACCCAACCAAGGGACACTATGTTGCAGAATACTTATAAAAATGAAATTTTAACAACTAAATAAATTCTTGTAGCTTTCAGATACAAAATAAAACCATATGTATCTATTGTTTGTTACAATTAATTACATGCAACTGAAACATGATAAATAGACATGAAATGTAGCTAAGAAAATAAACACAAAAACATATAAATCATTCTCAAATACACAAATTTCATGCACAACAATAACACATGTAAAATAACACAACAACAAGACAAAACACTTATCTTTTAAATCTATTGTGAAACCAACTACTTGGGACGGACATTCCACCCAACCATAGACTAACTAATCCAAATATCAATGGCTAGTCACCCCTAAGCTAAGGCTAGTAATCCATAAAACATGGTGGTATCTCATTGTCCATTGACAACTCATAATTCACACAACTCACTGGTATCCTCCTACAACTATCTTGATTTTCCACCATCTCGCTTCCTCTTAACCTACTCAACCCAAGGAATCCACCCCTTCACTGATATTAGTCCCTCAGGAATCCCATTCATTTATCAGGGTCTCTCTTGCATATGTAGCTAGGAATATCTTAGCTGGGAACTATAGGGAACTCACTGCTAGGAAGAACTACCAACAAACAACAAAAAACACTTGTTGTTTAAGTACAACTCACTCAAGAATTCACTCTTCAGGCTTGACAACCTATCTCCTTAGTTTTCAGCTCCAGTTCGCTCCAAATATGATCTAGCATTCTCTAGAATTCTTCCTCCATGGATGCACCAACTCCAAGATATATTTTCTTCTCTCTACTTTCTTCTCATGTACAAACACATTATTGTGTAAAACTGTTGCCCCAACCCATACAAATTTCTTCTCCTTTGGCTTACTTGCTTGACTCACAAACTTACCCAAGATGATTGTACTTAGCTCCCATGTACCCAATAAATTTGGAATGTGATCACTCACACCCACCCTCTTACATGTATTTAATGATTGGCTTTGGAAACACTCAATCAACAATTAGAAGGTTCATACACCAATAAATTGTTTTGGAAAATGGGTTGAATTAATATACATTGGTAGCTCCCCCTTGGGCTCCTCTTGGCCATTATCCTAGAATATCCCCTCTCTCGTGGATTAATTCATCATACATCTCTATCCATGTCCCCTTAGAAGATGGAATCACATTTTATCATTAACATTTATAAATACAATTCGCATATTACATCGGTTGGTTGTAGCCACATATTATATCTACATTAAGCATTACTTAAACTAGGGATTATAGTGGGGATGTTACATTCCCCTTCCCCCAAAATTTTGCACCATCCTTGGTCCATACCATGCCTATATAAATGTATGAAAATTTACATCACAATACTTAAAAATTAAATTTTGTAATTTAATAACTCCAGTAATAGTTCCAACCATAATCTCTTGTTCCTCTCAACTCACTGAACCAAGGAAGGTACCATTTATTTTTCAGGGTTAACCCAAGGGATGTACCATCCGTTTATTAGGGATAACTAAAGGAATGGACCTTTATTTTATTAATTCCCCCAGTGCGATTTGCTAGGATTCTAAATCTGGTTTTGGGACTCTAGTTTCTCATAATGGAGCCTTGCATTATGTTTTCTTCAAAATTGAGAAAAAATTCAGGGTATTCTTCCTGCATGTTTCCTTCATGCTCCCATGTAGCATATTTAGGACCATAGCAGGTCCATTGAACCTTTACCATCCCTATGTCCTTGTTCCTGAGCACTTTGAACTTTTAGTCTAGAATGTGTACTGGTTCCATTTGGAAATCCCCTTCATGATCCACTTGAATCACATTCCAATCAATTATGTGGTTAGGTTCATACAAATATTTATTTAATAATGAAACACGAAATAAATTTTTCACTCTTATGGATGCAAGAAATGCTAGAATGTATGCAACTGGCCCTATCTTTTCTAATATTTCAAAAGGCCCTCAATATCTCCCTACCAACTTTGGGAAACTTCCTAATCTTAGAAAAATTCTTTTCACCTTCACTTTTAAGAACACATGTTCGACCACTTTTAAATATCTAAAAAATCTATCCTTGACTACATAACGTTTCTACCTGTCTTGGACAAACTTTAATTTTATTTTTTTTAATCTTTTCCATATTCTCTTCCATTTCCTTCAACAAATCTAACCCAACCACTACTTTGTCTGATGGATTATCCCAACTTACTAGCGTGTTACACTTTCTGCCATATAATGTTTCAAATGGACTCATTTTTAATGAGGCATGATACCCATTGTTGAAGGAAAATTCAACCAAATGAATATAATCTTCCCACTTTGATGGTTCGTCCATCACATATAGTCTAATCATGTCCTCAATTATCTTGTTATTCCTCTTTGTTTACCCATCTGACTCTGGATGATACGTTGTATTGAGATTCACATTTGTCCCAAATACTTTGAACAAACCTTTCCAAAAATTCAAAGTAAACTTTGGATCTCTATATGAAACTATTTCCTTAGACACCCCATGTAACCTAGTAACTTCCTTCATATAAATTTCTGCAATATTCGCTACCTTGTGTGTTGTCTTCACTAGAATAAAAGGTGTTGCCTTAGTTACTTTATTTACCACCACCATGATGGAATCATGTTTCTTCACTATTTTGTTAATCTTAGCAATAAAATCCACTGCAACAACTTCCCATTTCCATTCTGGAATGGGTAATGGTTGTAGCAACCCTGTTGGATGTCTGTGTTCAGTCCTCACTTTCTGACACTCTAGACATATGGCTATGTAATTTTCCACTTCCCTCTTCATTCCTAGAAATAAATATTGGCTTCTTATGTCTATAATTGTCTTTTGATATCCTGGGTGTGTGACATATGACACATTATACATTTCCTTCATAACTTCATTTTTCAACTCACTAGAATTAGACACATATACTTTGACTTTGTACATGAGAAATGTGTCTTCTTTCAGCTCATAAGACCTAAATTTGTGTTGGAAATTAGCTTAATGTAATATCTCTTTTACTTTTAGATATTGTTGCTCTGAATTTGCTGCTGCAAACATATTATCTTTCATATCATTCCTATACATTCTAATGGTTGCAACATTTTTTTTTTCATGATCTCTCCTATTGAATTCATCAACCACTTGATTTTCCTTTCCTTTGATGTGCTTAATTTCAAAGTCTTATTCTCTACGAAATTCAATCCATCTAGTTTTTCTGCAATTTAATGTTGTATGTCCAAAAAAATGCTTCTTACCATAGTTTTTATCTCAAATTTATTACCCATGAGGTAATGTCACTACATTTTTAATGCATGTACAATCAATGCTAATTCTAGATCTTGGGTAGCATAATTTTTCTCATGCTCTTGTAATTTTTCAGAATCATAGAATACCACATGATCCTTTTGACTAAGAATTCCATCGATCTCTTCCTTGCATGCATTAGTGCACACAAAAAAATCTTCATTCGAATATGCAATCTTCTATATTCGCGCACTTGTCAATATTTCCTTCAAATGTTGAAAACTCTCTTCACACTTGGAAGTCCATTCAAAATTCACTCCCTTCTTTTGAAAAAAAGTGATTGGACTTGCTATATTTGAAAATCCTTTTATGAATCTTCGGTAATAACCAGAAAGACCCATGAATGATTTGACCTTTGTCACATTCTTTGGTTTTGGCCATCCTCTAATGGCCTCTTTCCTTTTAGGATACACCACTATTCCTTCTACTGAAATTATATTCCCCAAGTAGTGAATCTTATTTTTATAAAAGATGCACTTATTTAGCTTAGTATACAATTTATGCTCTCTTAGAAATTGCAACACCATTCTTAAATGTTTCTCATGAAAGTCAGGGCATTTGATATTCCAAATGGTACTACCATGAATTCATAATTCCCATATCTTGTCCTGAATGTTGTCTTGTTGATGTCTTCTTCATTTATCCTTACTTGATGATATCCCGATCTCAAGTCAATCTTGGAAAAGATTCTTGCATGTTTCAGTTGACTAAAAAAATCATCAGATCTTGGAAAATGATACGTTTTCTTAATGGTGACCTTATTTAGCTATCTAAATCAATACACAACCTTAAGGTTCCATATTTCTTCTTCAAAAAAATAACTGTGGCTCTACAAGGTGACACACTTGGGAGTATATACCCCTTCTTTAACAAATCTTCAAGTTGCATCTACAACTCTTTCAATTTTGGTGTGCCCATTCTGTAAGGTGTCTTAGACATAGGGGTAGCTCATGGCACCAAATTGATAGAAAGATCAATGTCCCTCTTTGGTGGTAATTCTGGGATTTCTCTAAAAACATCTTCAAAATCCTTTAAGACCAGACGGTCTTCAATGCTTGCAACTTTATCTTTGGTTTCCTCTTCCATATGGGATGCAAAAATTTGACATCTCTTCCTGAAATTCTTTTGCAACTGCATAGCTAAAATATATCTAATAGCTACAACTCTTGGAATGCCTTGAAACTTTCCTTGTTTCCCTTCTTTATCAAGGCATGCTATTTTTTGTTTTAATAGCCTAGGGTAGCATGGTGTTTTTCCAACCAATCCATGTCAATCATAATATCATATGAACCCAATGATATGACATTTACATCTACCTTTTTGTTGAGTCCATACATGTCTACCAGACAATCCTTAACCAACTCATTTATTTTCCTCTTAGCTTCCATGGCTAACTGAACTAACTAATATTTCTTATGCTTAATCCTTTGCAAGTGAAATATTTCAACAATGTTAGCATTTATGTAACTATGGCGAGCTCCAAAATCAATTAAAATAGATATGGGATGGTTGCAAATCGTATCTCCCACTTTAATCATGGGGGATTGATATTTAGTTTTCTTGTTGTCCAAGGCTACATAAATCCTTGGCATGTTTCCTCCCATGTATTCCACTGTTTCATCCTCCTTAATGTTGTGGAAAATCCTCATTCTTTCTCTTTTATGAGGGAAGTCCCTATATACATGATTTCCCTCACATCCCCAACATTCTACAAGATGTTTCCTTGGAAATTTCCCAAATGAATTTTTAGCCTTGTGATCATTTTGGGCATACTGTCCTTGTTTATTTGCTTGGGTGTTGTTATTGAAAAAGTGTGGCATAAAACCTTTCTTCCTTTGATCCTTATTACCCTTCATCTTCTCATTCCAAGTTTTTTGGAAAACTAGCCTTCCTTTGCTTTGCTCATAAAGATTCCTTTCTCTCCTTATGGTTTCCTCCAAATTTTTGGGGTTGTCATATTGAATCTTGTCGCTATAGAAGGAGGGTAACCCACTTAGAAACCTTTGTCTTTTGACTTTTTCATATTTTATGAAGTCAACATACTTCAACAATTCAAACAACCTCTTTTCATATTCGTCCATTTTCATGGTTCCCAACTTGAGTTCAAAGAAATCTTTCATCTTCCTTTCATAATAATGCTTGGATTGATATTTCTATTGGAAATATCCTTTGAAATACTGCCATGAGATCCCATTCTCATCAAGGTTCTGGGCTTGCTTAAGCTAATCCCACCACATGGTTTCCTTTCCTTGCAAGTGATAGGTGGAAATTCTAGCTTCTGCCAATGAGAGATAATTATGACGATGGAAATATTTCTTCATTTCCAATAGTTATGTCTCAAACTCTTCACCCTTCATGTTCTCACCATTTAAAGTTGGTGGCACTATCTTCCTGAGTTCACCTTGCAATATGTCTACCTCAAGCCTTCTTCTTTTCCTCTAGATAAGAGACACACTTTGGATACACCCTAGCCCCAAACTCACACAAGCTCTTCTACTAGACTGCTTTGGATAATGATGGTTCTTTTTCATGCTTCTTGACTACCTATCATTCCCATGATCACCCCTTTTGCTCCAGGATATAGATGCAATCACGTTTCTATCCATAGTTGTTTGCTTAGTGCCAAATTCCTCATTAAATTGCTTATGCAACATATTAAAGATATGAAGTATCTCTTCCCAATCCTTTATAATCCTTTCATTATCAACTCTATATCTCTGCTTCGAACTCCTTTCTCTCTCCTCCGGGGAAAAAGCTGGAAATTGCACAGGATACAAAAGACTTCAAGGGTTTGGGATTTCAGAGTGCAGAGGGTCCGACCACAAAAGTATTGAGCTCAGAGCAGAGGACCTTGTTGGATATGGGAGTTCTCTTTTTAGTGGATGATGCATTGGTCTCTTCATCTACAACAAGGCCCCCCACTCAACAGGGATGCACTACTCCGGGGAAATGAATGCATTGGTCGACTGACTTTCCAAAGAAGCTGCACAACTAGAGTATGGTACATGGCATATTACATAATACACAGAAAATGGTAGTTTTGATTATCATCGGCCCTTCCATGAAGGAAAAATATAAAATAATCGGAACATACTGGAGCGAATTACTAAAGCTATGGGATTGCATAAGATACTCCCGGTTTTTGGATAAACAATGTAAATGACTTGAAGTCATGGCATACTTTTTCTTATGAATATGTATATGATGAACATACAGTTATTTTTTGAAAGGACAATGCAAAGACAATATATATTTTGTCTATACTTTTATAGCAAATATATATCTGCAGATGTAATTTTATACTACTTTAATAAAGTTACGACCTTTTTCCATGGGAAAAAAAAACTCTATATCTATGCACTTCCCTATGCATGCTTCCCATAGTTACATGCTCCTTCCTATCTCTTCTTCCATTTGACTCTATATCGACATTTTCTATGCTGGCATGCAAACCTATGATCTCTTTCTCATGGCTATAAGATCCATGAGCATCTTCCACAACTCTAGTTCTCCTATAAGAACCAAAGTTTCCTTCTTGTACCTTTAATTATACAAGAAATGTGCATGCGGTTATTACTATTAGAAACATGCACAACATAAAAAAGTTCATCCATTAGAATAAGGTTATTTCTTCATAAATTTACGAAGGACACATTGCAATAGTTAAAATTTTGGTTCCCTTGATGCATTTCTCTATGAAACAACTTTCCAATAGTTGTACTTATTCCTCATTCTGAGTTCTAAGTGAAAAGTTACAACATTTACATGCTGCAATTTCCACTCTTTTACTACTACATAAATATATTTATTAATTTCTGAGAACTTTTATTGTCCAATTGAAAATTCTGAGTTGAAATATGTATTCTAATCCTCAATACCTTTCCATTGACTATTTCCTTTCTCAAATATGAGCTCCAAGATGAAATTTATGGTCCAAAGAAGTTTAGGCTGTTTTACCCAATTTATCCTTGTATTGATGGAAATATCATGTTGGAATTGATGTCAACATGAAGACAAGTATCATAGTGGAGTATGACATGGAACTGTAGTGAAATCTACTTGAATAATGAGTTATAGGAACACATTTCACTATTAGAATACAAGGGATCACCTAGTCGAATGCTTTGAAAGAATGAAAGAAAGAGACAATTTCAATTACTACACTAGTTGAGTCGAGTTGTCATGGTGACAGTGTATTTTGTTGAGACAAGATCATGATGAACATAATGAATATTGGTGAGTCACCCTCTTGAATACTTTCTCGTGCACTATCATTTCAGAGTGTAGTCAAAGGGAAATTCATTGATGCAACACCGAGAACCCTTGAGTCTATAGTTGATATTTCATATCAGGTTTTGGTCATCATGTTTTCCAGGCCGAAGTTGAATGACCCTTCAAACCCAAACAATTTCCAACAACCACCAATGATTAGATCCACTTAGGTAGTTAATTATTGAATAAATTTTCATTGATGTCAAAGGTTAGGAACTGATCAAATATATGTCAAAGGTTAGTAAGTGATTAAATATAAATGTGACCTTGGTATCAATTTAATAAATAAAGAAGTGGACAATTTAAGTGGAAATGAAGTTTATGCAAAAGTGGAAATGAAAGTGGACTAATTATAAATATGACTTTAATAACTAAAAAAAGTTTAAAAGTTAGTTGGAAGTGGAGTTAACATAAAAGAGGAGTAAATATGAAAGTGGAATAAAGAAAAAGGTAAAAGTGAAATTGGATTAAAGAAAAAGGTGAAAGTGAAAGCAGACTTAAAGAAAAAGGGAAAAACTGAAAGAGGACGTGGTATTTGAAAACCATGGTGGTATTTACATATGGTAAGGTAAAAAGTGAATTAAATCATGATAGTCAAAATATGTTGACCCAATTGAAAACGTGACTAAATGATCTAAAAGGAACAATGGTTCATTGACATTGTATTAATAAAAATAGTATGATTAATATCTTATATTGAAAAGGCACATACTTATAATGAAGAGATGCATTCATATATTGAAGAGGTGCAATTGTTCAGTTGCAAATGACCATTGGAAGACTATATAAACATAACTTCTTGTTGAAAGAGGGTGTGTCTCTGTGCTTTAAATATGAAGATCAATAATAGAGTTAGAGGCCAATAAAGTAAATGAAGATATGCACCATAATCCAAAGAAGATTATGAATATTTTAAGATTGAAGTACTTATCATAAAAAGGGAGGTTGGGTGGTGCTAGGGAAAGTTGGCGCCTGCAAAGTAGGTTGTATCCTCCTAGTTGAAGCTAGTAAACCAAGGTGTTGCATCATCTTTTCAGTTATAGCTTATGAATCTAGGGAGTTGGTGCTTCCCTCTAGTGGGTATTGGTAAAAGATAGGGGGTTGCAACCTCCTTCTAATTGCTTCTAGTAAAACATGTAATTGGAATTTCCTTTGAGTTGGATCTCATAAATTAAATGTAATCTTTATTGAAAATAATAAGAACACTCGTGAATTTGTGTTTTCCATGTTTAAATTCTGTGTATTGTACCTTTTTTTATCATTTTTTTTATTTGATAAAATTAATAATTAAGTGGTTTTAAATTTTTGAAAATGGATAATACTGATTCACCCCCCCTCTCAATATTAAACAATATTCCAACAATTGGTATCAGAGTGGGTTCCTTCATCACAGTCTAATCACTGGAATGAATATTCTAAGAAACCACAATGGATCAACAAGAAGGGATGTCCTCAAATAGATATCCACTATTCAAAGGCGATAACTATGAATTTTGGAGTATAAGAATTAGAATGAACCTAATGGAACTGAGATGTGATGTATATATATCTATGATAAAGGGTTATGATATACCAGAAATATCTCCTTCAGACACAACTGCAAAGAAACTCTGCAATGATAATTCAAGAGTTGTAAATGCAATTATGGGTGGATTAACAAATAATGTATTTGTCAAAGTCATGCATTGTAAATCAACAAAAGAGATTTGGAAAAAACTATAAATGATCTATGAAGTAGATTCCAAAGTCAAGAAAAAAAAGCTTTAAACATACAGAGGATAGTTTGAAATCTTGAATATGAAAGAAGAAGAAAACATTACAGAATATCTTCTAAGAGTAGATGAATTTGTCAACACAATCAGAGGACTATGAGAGGAATTAGATGACAAAATAGTAGTCCAAAAAGTTACTAAGATCACTCCCAATGAGATATGATCCCAAAGTATCTACCTTGGAAGATCGATATAAACTTGAAAAACTCACAATGGATGAACTACATGGGATTATCATAGCTTATGAAATGAGAACAAGAAAATAAAAACCTTCAAAAAGTGAAACAACCTTCAAAGTCTCAAAAGGAAATAAAAACCATGAACATGTATCAAATGAAAGGAACTCAGACAAATCTGATGAGGAAGAAGCAAAATTTAATAAGAAACTTAAGAAAGGATCTGACAAATACAAAGGGAATTTACCTTTCAAATGTTTCAACTATGGAAAAATTGGACACTTTTCTTCCAAATGTCCTTATCTGAAGGAAAAAGATAGTGATAATGAAGAATCTTACAATCAGAAAGAACATAAAAAGAGTAAATCCCAATACAAAAATAAATTATATAAGAAAAATAAAAACTTTTATTCTAAAGAAGATAGTATCTATCTCATCTAACATGAGTGAACATGACAATACAAAGGTTCTATTTATGGGAACTGAAACATACTAAATATAGTAATTATGAAAATGAATAAATTCCATAAGTTGAAGGAGAAGTTGATCTTGAAGGAGAACTCATTAGTGCCCTAAAAAAACTGAGAAGATATAAAAGGAAGAAAAAAGCATTAAAAGAACAATTGTTAGATTATAAGGAAGAACACAAATCAAGAGAAGAAGAAGTTTAAAAAAGCATCAAGAAAACAAAACAAATCATTGTTGATTTAAAAAATCAACTACAAGAAGCTAAAAGAATTGAATAAAACTTAAGTAAATGACTTAATGACAAGGAAAAAAAATTGTGAAATATTAGAGGTTGAAATAGTTCTTCTAAGAAGGAAACTTGAAAAAGGCACTAACCTTTCAAAGTTTGAAAGTAGTTCAAAAATATTGGATGATATCCTTAATAGTCAAATACCATCGATTAATAAGGTTGGATTGGGTTATGATCACAAGGAAACTAATAAAGGCTTAAAATATGAAATATAGAAAAGTGATAAAAATCCAAAGACTTATGCAATTGCCCTTAAGAGCTCCTTCAAAAGAGAAAATAAATAGATAAATATTGATGCTGGAATTATTGATTTTGTGTTGTCATTGATGGAAACATGAGTCAAATATGTACAGTAAACAGAGAAAAAGGAATATCACCTTGGGGAAAAAGCAATTCGTGATCATTGTTGATCACGATAGGATCAACACTGATCCTATGATCCTCAATATCAGGAGTGGTAGCAAGCAGAGAATCCACCTACAGAAGGAGTAATGAAGCACAAGTAATTAAGAGCTCAGAAGGGTTATCGATTGAAGATCAGTGCATAAAAGAATGCATAAACAATTATTAAAAGCTCAGGTGAAATATCAATGAACGTATCAGAAAGAAGAGAAATGAAACCCTTCAAAAATCGTAAGGAAATATGTTACAATTGAAAAATATGTCAATCGTCAATCAAAATACCATAGAAATCCAAACAACCATCAGATTAAAGTGAAGTCAGAGGTTGGGAAGGATTAAATCTCAACCATCAGATCTGGAGTAGTAGCATTATGGACAGTTGGATCAAGCCATAATCATAGATCGAGAGGGATTAGATAAGATTCATCATATTTGATGGAGGAAATTCAAGTGAGATCTCAACAGTTAGATCAATTGGATATCTATCCTGATTGTCATATAGAACCAAGTGGAAGGACAGGATAAGAATACCCCATAAGACACAAAGTATTGAAATAACCAAAGTCCCGAAGTGAATAAGGGCCATCAGATCTGGGAAATTCATGGTGATTGTTGGATGATGATAAGTGGGTCCAATAGTGGTCAACTTCGACGTTGATCACTTTAGCTAAAATGAGTCTGAAACATGTAAGTTCACCCAAAGTCTAGAGTCCCGAAGACCCAAAGTGAATGAGGGCCATAAGATCTGGACAATGCATGGTGACCGTTGGATGAGGATAGGCGGGTGCAATAGTGGTCAAGTTTGGCATTGACCACTTAAGACAAAAGGAGTCTGAAACATGTAAGTTTACTTGAATTCCAGAGCCCCAAAGTCTCAAAGTGAATGAGGGTTGTTGCATCAAGAATTCATGTGAAAACTAGATCGTCCGATATAGAGTAATAATCTAAAAAAAAAAGACATATGACATGTCCAGACATCCACATCAGCAAGGACACGTGGCCCAATTAGATGGTGACAAGTGTCAATGTCTAGTTGGAACTTTAGGTATATGAAGGTCATGAATCCAGGCAACACATGGCAGCCACTCATCCAGTGCCACATCAATAGTGATGTCAACAAGCCATGTCACTCCAAGATTACAACCTTTGGATATATCCAACTTATCCTACCATCAAACTTACCCTAAGTGCCGAAGGCTGAAGTCACGAAATAACAATGGTTGTTGATTTAAGATTATCAGGAATATTTCTTGGTTGTTGGTTTAAGCCAGTGGCATAAGGTAAGCATTCATTGGATTAAGATAGTGGAATAAATTAAGTGTGGAACATTGACCGATAGGTAATCATCACCTATACCATATGACCACTTCAATTGGTTTAATTCGTGAATCTTTGAAACATAAAAAACTCCAATAAATCCTGAATACCCAGAGAGCTAGAGATCTATTTTCCTAAGTCTACATTCCTAGCTCCAGGTCATGTGAAGGTTCCTAAGAAACTTGAGGAGCCAATTTAAAAAACCATACAACAAAGAGGAGTTAAAGCCTTTGGTTCTTAGCCTAAAGGAAGATGAAGAATAATGTAAATAGTGAGTGTGTATACGCACTTTAGTGAAATTTACTCCAGGGTAATTGGAAGAGGGCAAAGTCCGGAGTCACAAATCACCGAAGTCCCAGAGTGAATGAGGAAAACCATTCAAGAACATATTAATTCTTGATCATTGATTTGTTTTATTCTCGAGGATAATGGTGAAATTTTTAGATTAGCACCTATTAGGACTTGTGTTTGGTCATGGTTTCTGGCCTCATGATAGAGTAATAAGGATGAAATAAGAGGTGCAAGGAGTATTTCTTAAATGAATAATCCCATGGTTTTGATTCCATAGTCATTTGAACATTGGGTTGAAGGAAGTGCCTCATACATAATTCATTTTCTGTAAACAAATTAAGGTTTGTAGAGTAATTCGATGGATATTGAAACCATAACAATACAGAGAGCTGGTAAAAGCTCGAATATGATCTGTTGACGAACTGGGGATGCAATAGAAGCATGGGAATGATATAATGACTCGATCCATATTTTTGATCAACTCATGAGGACAAAATTCGAATCAATATTAGTCTTCTAATTAAATTGAGAAACTTACACGATAAATTAATGAATAAAAGGAAAAGATTATTTGTGTTAAAATTAAATGAAGAGGTGCAATGTTTCATGTCAAAAAGAAACAATTGTTCAATCATATATCGACCAAAATACTATATAAACCAGAAGTGGTGGTGAATTTAAGTGTGTCTTGGTGGATATATATATATATATATAATGGATTGAATGAAAGTTCATTCTATCAGGTTGTTGCATGTTTACAAGTTGAGTCTTATTATGAGGGTTGGATTCCTCACATATCAGTTGGATCTAAGATCAACAAGCTAGGTCTTGTTATGAGGATTGGAGTCCTCATTTTATTAGATAGATCTGAGAACTACAAGTTGGGTTTTGTATCATAGAGTTGTATCTCTCATATTCAGTTGAAGTTGAAGATATTAAAGGATTGACTTTATTTGTATTCATTCAAGTTAAATAAATAAAAGAAAGATATTTTATCTACTTCATACATTTTGTGTTATATATGTATATGGATAATTAGTTGAGATTCATATATCGTATTCAGTTAATTAAGTTAATCTATGAAAGAGTGAAAAGCAGTCAAAAGTTCCAGACATTGATTCCCCCCCCCTCTCAATGTCAGTATGTGTTTCAACAATTGGCATCAGAGCGAGGTTCCTTCAGCACAATTTAAACACTGGAAGGTAGACTCTGAATAAATGGGTGGACAAGTGGCTCTCTCCACAAATGAAGCTCCCTTATTTGATGGAACAAACTGCTCTTCATGGAGGAAAACAATGAAATGATATCTGAAGTCAAGAGGATCTGGTGTTTTGGATTTAGTAGTATCTAAACCTTGGTACTCAACTACCTCAAAGAACAAATCCAAAACTGCAAAAGAAGCAAAAAAAATTAATTCAATAGCATTAAAAGAAATCTAGAATGGAATGTCATACAAAGTCAAAGAAAATATGGGACATTACACCTCTTCTAAAGTACCATGGATCCATCTAGATAATTCTTATCAAAATAAAGAACAAAACAAAAAAATAGAGAATTCCAATCAATTTATAGAACAAAACAAATAAGCAAAGAAATACAAAAAAATTAAAGAACAAAACTAAGAAATGGAGAAATCCAATCTGATTAAAGAACAAAACTTAGAAATGGAGAAACTCATTCATATTGAAGAAAAAAATACAGATAAAGAGAATTCTAATCAGAATAAAGAACAAAACACAAAAGTGGACAATTCCATCAAAGAATTTATGTAAACCCCAATCATAAATGGAGAAGACTACTACATCAAGGAATTGATGAGTACCTCGGTATTCACTAAAGAAAAACTATTAGATTTTAAAACTAATGGTGTAGCTACATTTGAAGTGATTAGTATAAAACCAGTAAATGGTCTATATATTGAAACAATTATGTGCACTTTTGAAGAATTAGAGAAACTTCAAAAGAAAGATAAGTTGCTACTACAATGGTTAGAACAATCTAATCTTGAATAGTATGAACAAAAGATTCATCTTGAAGACAAATAAGAATAGAAAAATAGATTAAACACTGAAGTTATTAATCTAACAAAAGAAATGAATGAGTTGAAAATGTATGACAAATCCAATAATTGCACAAAAGACTTAGAAGAAACAAAAGAATTGGTCAACACTCTAAAGCCTCAACTTGAGGAAGCTAAAGAAATTGAAGAAACCCTGAAGAGTCAGTTGATTAAAAAGGAAGAATTGTTCCATATGTTGGAATTGGAAGTCATCAACCTCAAAAGGATTCAGCTAGAAAACAAGGAATAAATCAAAAGATTGAAGACCGAAGTTGTTTATCTAACAAAAGAAATAGAAGAGTTAAAGACATATGAAAAAACCAATAACTGCAAAAAATTCTTGGATGATATAGAAGAAATGGTCATCAATCTAAATACTCAACTTGAAAAATATAAGGAAAGAGAATAAGCATTGAAGATCCAGTTGATTAAAAAGGAAGAAACATGTCACATGTTGGAATTGGAAGTTATCAACCTCAAAAAGAAGAATGAAAAGACAACTTCAATTATCAAATTCTAGAAAAACTCAACTATCCTAGATAACATTTGGAACAATCAAAGACCAATTGATGAAAAAACTGGTCTTGGATACAATAAGAAAGAAGAAGGTGGCAAATGGAGCATCATTCAAAAACATGATAAATGATCATACTCCTCAAAATAAAAAGGTACAGTCATAAACCAAAAACAAACCATGAACTTTGTCAAGGAAGGAGGCTATAAAAGTAAAAAAAAAGAAACATATCAAAAGGTAGACTTATCATGTCACAACAAACTCAAGCTATTGGAATTACTTAGACAACTGAGAGGGGGGAGGCAAATCAGTTGTTACTGTGCTTAATTTTTTTTATACCTATTGAAATATTATTAAACTTCTCCAAGTGATCATCAATATTATGCAAGATATGAGCAACATAAATAACAAACATCAATCGCACATATGATATACACAGAGACAGATATTCACAAGGAAACCCATAAAGGGAGAAAACCTCTTATTCGTTGAATGATAGGCAGTCTTTTAAGTTTTGTACATCATCTTTCTTTGAACACCAACTCAAAATGAGGCTACAACCTCTTATTTAACAAGCTGCAACTTGCTGAGAGCACCAACTCTTTGGTTTCTCTAGCACCCACTAGAAGGAAGCACCAACACCCTCAGTGTTCCAGCACCAACTGGATGGAAGCTCCAACTTCTAGTCACACAGGCACTAACCTGCATAATAGAGAACAATGGTTCTCCCTTGCACCACCCTACCACCCTAGTTTTTCTGGCTACAACCAGATGGAAGATACAAATCCATGTGTTCAAGCACGCACTTCAAACTTTGAGGACAATAGTCCTCCCTAGCACCACCCTACCACCCTGATTATAAATATTTACTTGAATAAGACCTTACAACAATATAGACATTTCAATGCTTACCACTTCTTCTATGTTCTTACATTCTATTCTGCTTTTGTATGTTCATGCTTGGCTCCACTTGCTTTCTTTCTCCATCTACTCTTCCTCTGTTCTTATCATGCTCTTAGGTTCTCGTACAGTCTTTTGTTTTCACCATTTCTGCTCTGTCCAGCTTATGTTCTTCATCTCTGCATCTTTTCGGCTCTTTTTCTTCTATCTTCTTGATCACATACAGATAAACTTATTTTATCGAGAAACAACAACCTCTCTCTTCCATGACATTTTTATTTTATTCCTTCTCTCATTATCTGTTACACTTTGCATCTCCAACGCTCAAGTCAGGAATCTAAAAAACACTCAGGCATCATGATTTCAATGCTCAGGAACAATGATTCAGTTAGTGTAACTAAATCATAGCTAATCAAGAAACCACGAAGTGAAACAATAACCATTCGATCAGATTACGTTTGATCAACGTCGTTGGATTATACACACAGAGGCCCTTATGAATTTTCAATGCAAAACCTCCGATGTGGAGCTTAGAAGCACAAGCTCCTTCCCCTATCTTTTGCTGATGTGACCTTAGGAGATGATATCATGTGACCATGAGAATGTGGGTGCAGTCAAAGGTGGTTTGAGATCAAACTATGTGTTAGGGTCCTAACCCGCACATAGGTAGATTAATATATTCGGATGTAATAAAGGTCAATATTAATAAGGCCTTTTAATAAAATAGAATAAGGCGGATGTAAGAAGACCTAATAGAAGCTTCCGCTTCTAGAAGGATATTCGTCTAGATGCTTCTCTTGATAGACATATTTAGTATAAATAAGGGTCGAGGGTATGAAAACCCTAGCTTGGAGATTATTATAATAGAGCGCTGCTCGATTGGAGGTTTCCCCCTCGAAGAGGCCTGTGAACATTGCTTTCTGAATCAAAGTGTTATTTTTGTTGTTGTTCTTATATCATTTCTGTGTTATTGTGGAGATTATGCTGGATATATTACTGTTATTCTGCCATTTGTAGCACTTTATTTCTGTTCTGCATATTTATTATATCTGGTATCTTGCAAGTGGTATCAGAGCACTTTTCTTGGAAGAAATTGTGGGATTTTTTTTTTCCAGGGTAGAGACGTATTCTGGTGTCTTTAAACCATAGAGATATTTCGTTACGTGCATAAACCTGCGGTTGAGGGATTCATACATGCAGGAAATACAAGTGGTTCTTAGGCATACATCTGTTGGCCACCCTTGTAACCCATGTTGGTACCCATTTGAGTGGTAGCTCATCAGACAACACCTATGTACAGATTGACCTAGATTTCCTGAATCCCTCTTTAGATAAACCTATCGGCCGTCAGAATGATATAGTGTCACCGAGAACAACACTCAGGAAGATACTCTCTAGTACCTGGGTAGTCGGGTAGTACGGCTAAGGGTACGGTCTATCCTCCTTAGTTAGTGCCCTGAGATATTGGGCCGAGTACTATTGTTGGATCCCACACGTATATCAGAGAGCTATAGCACAGGGAAAACCCTTGTCTGTAGAACCCTTGAATACCTAACCCTTGAACTGACCACTCAGCTTGAATCTGTCTTTGCATCACTCTGCACCAAACTGAAGATCCCTACAGATGACCATTTCTCTGAAGCACCTCCAAAGAATGAAGGCGAAACATCCTCCCATTCCCATACCTTTCAGTCCCATCACTTTCAACATGATATACGCCTTCTGTGGGTGGACATGACCAAATTTGATGGCTCAGACCCCATTGGTTGGGTAACCCAAATGGAACATTATTTCTCTTTATATGGCATTACAGATGACTTGGCCAAACTCTGGTATGGTGTTCTCCATCTAGATCAAGAACGTTGGCAATGGTGGCAATGGAGAAAAACTTCCTGTCAAGGGTATATTGCTTGGACCCAATTTGTGACTGAGCTTTATGAACACTTTGACATGGACACCAACCATTTGGGCCATTTGACAAAGTTGAAACAATCCAGAACAGTAGAAGACTTCATAGTTGCCTTTGAACGCATGGCTTTTCGAATAGAGGGCATGACTGATGCTTTCTTTTGAGAGTGTTTTATTAGTGGCCTCAAGGAGGAGATTCGGTCCCATGTCCTCATGGCTTGACCGTCGACTTGGGTGGAGGCTACCAAAAGAGCTAAAGAAGAACAACAGGTTGTATCATCTCAAAATTGAAAACCCTCCTTTATCCCTCACCCTAAACTTGTCACTCCCACTACTCCCTCCGCCCCATTAAAAATCCAAAAAATGACCAGGGCTGAAATGGATGAATGCCAACTCAAAGGCCTTTGTTATAATTGCGATGAAAAATATTTCCCAGGCCACAAGTGTAAGGAACAAAATATTTTTATGGCCATCTCTGAGGACATTTCAGAAGAGGATGTTGAAACTCCCCTTGTGTCTGAGTCACCTGAAATCACTGACATAACCCCTCCCTCAGACCCTCCCGAAGTAGAACCCGTCATTTCCCTCAATGCTCTCACTGGCTTTTCTGCTCCCTAAAACCTCAAGTTAATCGGTTACATCAAGCATCAGAAGGTCAACATTCTGGTTGATAGTGGAAGCACCCATATTTTTATTCATCGCTGCATTGCCCAAGAAACTCATTGCTACATCCATGTTGTCAACAATTTCCAAATCATGATTTCCAATGGTAGTTCCATGAAATGTGGAGGGCGCTATGAAAATGTGCGTCTCCAAATCGGTAACTACCACCTAAAATCCCATATGTTTGCTATCGACATGGGTGGTTGTGACATTGTGTTGGGTGCAGACTGGCTAAGATATTTGGGTCCCATTCTCATGGATTTTAAAGCATTAACCATGAAATTTGACTAGGAAGGCCACCAATATAAATTCCAAGGCATCACTGTTGGTTCACCTAAGGTCATTAGTTCCCATCACATGGAAAATTTGCTAAAAAAAGGTCATGCTGGTGTCATTTCCCAACTCCATGCCATTCAAGCAATAGAAACACCCCCGGTGCCGCATGACCTCCAAGCTCTCCTTTCTAAACATCAAATGGTATTTTCCTCTCCCCAAGGCTTCCCTCCTTCCCACGGTGTTCATGATCATTCCATTCCCCTTGTACCCAGAAGCCTTCCTCCCAATATCCATCCATATCACCACCCCTTCTCACAAAAAAATGAAATTGAGAAAATGGTCCAGGAACTCCTTAATGCAGGCATTATCCACCCTAGTACGAGCCCTTACTCTTCTCTTGTAGTCATGGTCTTGAAGAAAGAAGGTTCTTGGAGAATGTGTCCTGACTTCCGTGCCCTCAACAAAATGACCATTAAAGACAAATTTCCCATTCCTATCATTGATGACCTCCTAGATGAATTGAGTGGCGCCCAATTCTTTACTAAACTTGATCTTCACTTGGGCTATCACCAGATACATATGAAAGAGGTAGACATTCCCAAGACGACCTTTCGCACTTATGAGGGCCACTATGAGTTTTTGGTCATGCCCTTTGGCTTGTGTAATTCCCCCTCCACCTTCCAAATTCTCATGAATCATGTCTTCTGTCCCTTTCTCTGTCATTTTGTCTTAGTTTTCTTTGATGATATCCTCATCTATAGCGAAACCTGGACTGACCATATTACTCATGTGGATCAAGTTCTCCATCTCCTCTCCTAGCACCAACTTTTCCTGAAACAGTCTAAATGTGCTTTTGGTGCCTCAGAAGTAGAATACTTGGGTCATTTGGTTGGAAAGGATGGCATCAGGGTGGATCTGAAAAAGATTGAAGCTATGCAATATTGGCCGCACCCAAAGACTCTCAAAATCTTGCGTGGATTTCTGGGCTTAACAGGGTATTATCACAAGTTTGTTAAGAACTACGGCAAGATTGAAACACCTCTCACTGCTCTCCTAAAAAAGAACTCTTTCACTTGGACTCCAGTTGTTGCTCAAGCTTTTCAAACCTTGAAGATGACTATGTGCACCACTCTGTTTCTAGCCCTTCCTGATTTCACAAATACCTTTGTGTTGGAATGTGATGCCCCAGGGAAAGGAATCAGCGCTGTCCTTATGCAAGAGGGTCGACCTTTGGCCTTCACCAGCAAGCAACTGTCTAAAAGGAATCTGGGCAAACCCATTTATGAAAAGGAAATGTTGGCTATTCTGAATGTTGTTGAGCTGTGGCACCCTTATCTATTGGGGCAACGCTTCCAAATCAAGACCGACCATCAAAGCCTCAAGTACTTTATGGAACAATGCATTTCCTCCCAGGAGAAACAAAAATGGGTGACTAATCTCTTTGGTTATGATCATGAGATCATTTACAAGAAGGGAAAAGACAATGTAGTGGCAGATGCACTGTCCCAAAAATATGAAGAAGAAGGATCCCTTTTTTCTCTTTCCTTCATTGTACTCAATTGTCTCCAATTTGTGTGCCAGGAATGGCTTCAAGATCCCAAAAGTTCGCATCTCATCCAACAATTGCAGACCAAGGCTCCAGCTCCCCCAGGGTACTCTTGGCTCCAGGATGAGATTTGATACAAAGGCCATTTGTATTTAAGTAAAAAATCAAAGCTTAAATCCACAGTACTTTCTGAGCTTCATGCTACACCCACATCGGGGCAATCAGGGTTCACCAAAACATTTGATAGAGTCAAGCGTTCTTTTTTCTAGGATGGTATGAAATATGACATCTGTAATTTTGTATTTGAATGTGAGGTGTGTCAACACAACAAGGGAGAAACAGTCAAATCTTCGGGCACACTACAACTGCTTCCGATTCCACCAGCTATTTGGAAGGATATCTCTATGGATTTTATTATCGGCTTACCCAAATCAGGGAATAAATCAGTCATAATGGTGGTTTTGGATCGCCTTTCCAAGTATTCTCATTTCTGCACTCTTCAACACCCATTTACTGCATCCATGGTGGCTCACATTTTCATGGACCAAGTCTTCAAGCTTCATGGCATGCTGCATTCTATTGTTTCTGATCATGACCCAACTTTCACAAGAAATTTTTGGCAAGAACTGTGTAAGCTCCAGGGCACCCAATTACATCTCATCACATCTTATCATCCCCAGACTGATGGTCAAACGGAAGTTGTCAACAAGTGTTTGGAAACATATATGAGGTGTTTTGCTTCTGAAAAACAACATTAGTGGGCTCAATGGCTACCCCTAGCCGAATGGTGGTACAACACTTCCTACCATACAACTACTCGCATGACTCCTTTTGAAGCGGTATATGGACAGAATCCACCTTTAATTATCTCATACTTACCGGGTACCTCGAAGGTCCAGGTGGTTGACCAAACACTTATAGTTCGAGAGGATATTCTTCGTACCCTTAAAGAGAACTTGGTCATGGAACAAAATCGCATGAAGCAACAAGCAGATCAAGTTCGCTCTGAACGTCAATTTGTAGAAGGGGATCAGGTGTTTTTGCGACTGCAACCATACAAGAAAAATTCCCTCAAGGCCAAGCACTGTCAGAAGCTAGCACCCAAATTTTATGGTCCTTATATAGTTCTCAAGCATGTGGGACAAGTCGCATATCAATTAGCTCTGCCTAGTCAGTCGAAGCTACATCCAGTTTTCCATGTTTCATGCTTAAAGAAGGTGATTGGAACTAGGTGCCAAATTCAAACCAACCTTCCTGAGTTAGATGAAGAAGGATCCATTTGGCTATAGCCAGAAGCAGTTTTGGACTAGCGTGAGCGTCGCCTGTGTCAGAGAACCATCAAGGAAGTGCTAGTCCAGTGGAAATATATGAATCCAACAGATGCCACTTGGGAACCAGCTGCCATTCTGCAACAGTTTCCTCATCTCAAGCCTTGAGGACAAGGTTGTTTTTAAGGGGGAGGACATGAGGGTCCTAACCCACACATAGGTAGATTAATATATTCATATGTAATAAAGGTCAATATTAATAAGGCCTTTCAATAAAATAGAATAAGGCGGATGTAAGAAGACCTAATAGAATCTTCCGCTTCTAGAAGGATCTTCCTCTAGATGCTTCTCTTGATAGACATATTTAGTATAAGTAAGGGTCGAGGGTATGAAGACCCTAGCTTGATATTATTGTAATAGAGCACTACTCGATTGGAGGTTTCCCCCTCGAAGAGGCCTGTGAACATTGCTTTCTAAATCAAAGTGTTATTTCTGTTGTTGTTCTTATATCATTTTTGTGTTATTGTGGAGATTATGCTGGATATATTACTGTTATTATGCCATTTCTAGCACTTTATTTCTGTTCTGCATATTTATTATATCTGGTATCTTGCACTATGTTTCTCCCCTTAATTTACCTCAAGCCTCCACGTGTCCTTTCTCTAAAATAGTGGTTTCAATTGTGGCCCGGCCTTAACTTTTTAAATTTCGCGCACCTTAAATCCCCGCAATGCGACATGACTGTCAATCTCATGATCTTGAAAGTGCTCCTAAATGGACAGTTCATATCTATCCTCTCAAGTTTTCGGATAAGATCTAGCCTTCCTAAATCAACGATTGTGATTTACTTCGTGATCAATCTTCGGTAGTTTCAAATCTCAAACCCTTCTTTTCTTTGTATGCCAATATTCCAGAGTCGATGATTTGTGGACACCTATCCTTCTCAATCGAAGACTCTACCTCTACTTTGGGAATTTGACCTTTCAACCTGATCAATGGTTTTGTGGCCCCTTTCTCGATCAACGATCGAGATCTCCTTCGGGTCTTCGGACTTCTGAAATCTCAAATTTCAAACTTTACTTCCCCTCGAAGTATGCGGATTATGGCCACATTTCCTCTTGGACCAGACGGTTGAGGCTTACTTCGGGTCTTTACCCGGATTCCACAGGATTACGCCATGTCTTTTCTAGATCATACGACTCAGATTTACTTCAAATGATTTGACACTTGATATCTTCTTCGGACGATCTGATGACTAAGATCTACTTCGGATGATCCAATGGTCAAGAATTTATTTTTTTCCCTCCCGGATTCGGGAATTTCAAAACTCAAACTAACGCTCCGGATCAGATGGCCCAGATTCAATTCAGATGATCTGATGCTTGATATATTCTTCAAATGATCTGATGACTGAGATCTACTTTGGATGATCCGAAGATTGAGAATATATTTCAGCTCTTTGGGTCTCCAGGCTTCGGGTATTTCAAATCTCAACTGGAAATTCTTGAAGTGATTTCTCCAGAGTGTAACCTCCTCATAATTTTAGACCCGAAACAAATGATGTTCGTTTGATCAAGATCTTAGATCAACGACTCGATCTGTCTGGGATGCAGTTTTTTCTTGGATTAAATCAAACGGATCTCCATATTTTCTTATCCTATTCTTCCACTTAATTACATCTGACGGCTGACAGAGATTCAGATAATCGAATTCTTAAAACTTGTGACCCGTTTATCCTATCCTTCACTTAACTTGATCCAACAGCTGGCGGATATTCAGGTGATTGAATTCTCAAACGTTTTGGTTTGTTCTGTGGAAATGTTGATCCTGATCACATTTTTGTACTGTACTTTTCCTTCTGAGCTTTGATCTCTGCATAGTGTTCTCTTCTCCTCATGAGCTTATGCTTTTCCTATTTTCCATCATCGTTGTTGTTATTGCCATCAATGAAAAGAAAAATCTTCCTGTAAAACATGCCAACAATATCCCCCTTTGGCATTGATGGCAACCATGAAAGACTGAATTATTCTACTTATACCTCCAACTGTAGCATCCAGACCACACCTTTTCTTCCCCTTTGACATCAATGTCAATGAAAAATGAGAGTGACTCTATTCTCCCCCTGAACAGAGATACAATGAGAACTCTCCCCCTGATCAGATAGACATTTTTAACTTGATAATAGGGTCATGCCCAACTTCTGGCATAGATACTCAAACTTAGCTTTTGCAAGCGGTTTAGTGAAGATATCAACTATCTGTTCTATGGACGGAATATAATTCAGTTGAATAAATCTGTTTGTAACCTACTCTTTGAGAAAATGATACTTTACTGGTATATGATTAGTCTTTGAATGGAGATATGGATTCTTCAAGACACTAATGGCACTAGTGTTATCACAGTGAAGTGGAATGGGATCAGTATAAGTTACCTTCAAATCTGCAAGAGTTTGTATCATCCATAAGATCTAAGTGCAGCAATTAGCAACAATATTGTACTCTACCTATGTAGTTGATAATGAAATAGATCCCCGCTTCTTACTAAGCCATGCTACTAACGAATCACCTAATAAGAATGCACCTCCACTAGTGCTCTTTCTCTCATCCAAACATTTTTCCCAATCAACATCTGAATATGCAGTTAATTGAAAATTTTGATTTCTAGGATACCAGAGACCATAAGTCATTGTACCCTTCAAATATTTGAATATACTTTTGACAAAAGCTAAATGACTTTGTTTATTAGCAGAATGATAATGACCTACCATTCCAACAACTTTCATTATATCAGGATGGGATGTTGTGATGTACAAAAGACTTCCTATCATTGATCGATATGTCCTTTGATCAACATCAGGTGAAATATCATCTTTACTGAGCTTGCAACCAACCACCATAGGTGTACTAATAGGAGAAGAATATTCCATCTGAAAATTCTTCAACATCTCTTCCAAATACTTTTCTTGAGAGAGAGATAGACCTGCAGAACTTTGATTGATTTGTAAACCAAGAAAATATGACAGTTCTCCTATCAGGGACATTTCAAATTCAGTTTACATAGAATTAGCAAACCACTGAATTGAGGGGTCATTGGTACATCCAAAAATAATTTCATCTACATAAAACAAAACAACTAATAAATCATCACCTTCAGACTTAATGTATAGATTACTATCAACAATACGTTTCTTGAACCCTTTGTCCTATAGAAATTTGTCCAATCTATAATACCTGGCTCGTGGTGCCTGTTTCAGTCCATATAATTCCTTTTTCAACTTACAGACATAGTCAGGATTATCTGTCAGTGAAAATTCTTCAGGTTTCTCCACATATACATCTTCTTCTAGATCTCCATTAAGAAATGTTGACTTATCATCCATCTGATATACTTTAAATTTCTTATGACATGCATAGGCAAGAAATATTTTGATGGATTCCAATCTTGCCACTAGTGCAAAGGTTTCATCAAAATCCTATCCTTCAACTTGTGCATACCCCTTACAGACCAATCTGGCTATATTCCTAACAATTTGTCCTTATTCATTCATTTTATTCTTAAACACCCATTTGGTGCCAATTACATTCTTATCTATAGGTCTAGGAACAAGCTCCCAAGTATTGTTCTTCTCAACTTGATCCAGTTCCTCATTCATTGATTTTAACCAATTGACATATTTATTGGATTCATTAAATTTATTGGGTTCCACCATGGATATGAAGGCTATATGTGATTTCTCAGTGTCTTTGATTATCCTTCTCTTGGTTTTTACACCTTTGTCTTTCTCACCAATTATCTGACTTGCAGGATGATTCTTTTGAGTAATTATGGAGGGAGGATTTGATGTTGTCTACTGATTTGAGTCTACCTGAGTATTTGTATCTTCATCTGAATCAGATTCTTCTCTTTCTGATTCTTGGACCTGTTCATCTTCAACTTCAACTATATCATTTGTTGTTGATTCAACATTGCTTACATCTCGTACCGAGATTTCTTCATCAAATTTTATGTCAATACAATCAACCAATTTATGCAGCCTATTATTATAGAATATGTATCCTTTACTATTTGTAGCATGCCCTGAGAAGATACCTTCATCAACCCTCTCATCATAATTTCCAATATTCTTACTCAACCCTATCATCATTGTTCTTGAAATAACACTTACTCCCAAAGACTTTAAAATGCTTGATTGAAGCAGGTCTTCCAAACCATAGTTCATAAGGAGTCTTGTCACTTTGTGGCTTGAGATGAGCTTTGTTAAGAATATGTACAGTTATATGAATTTCTTCTACCCAATAGGTCTAGGAAATATTCCTTTCATTAATCATTGATCTTGCCATCTGCTGAACTGATCTATTTTGTCTCTCAACTACTCCATTTTGTTGTCGAGTCCTTGGAATATTATACTCTCTTTTGATCCCATGTTTATCAAAAAAAAAATTGAATTCCCTTGAACTAAAATCTCCTCCTCTATCAGACCTTACTTCCTTCAATATTTTTCCCATTTGATTCTTATTCAGAGCCTTAAACACTTTGAATTTTTCAAATGCTTCAGATTTTTCTTTCAGAAAGGAAACCCATGTAAGTCTAGAATAATCATCAATAATCAACATGAAGTAATTTTCTTTTCCTATACCTTCCTTCCTTGATGGTCCACATAAATCCATATGTACTAACTAAAGAGGTTTCTCTTTTGATGCAAAGTTCTTAGATTTAAACTGTGTCCGAGTGAGATTTCATATTTGGCAAGGTTTGCATACAAAATCATATGGCTTTGATATTTTTGGAAGATCCTTTACTGCCCACTGTTTCTAAGTTTGATTAGATGATCAAAATTTAGGTGTCCAAGTCTCTTATGCCATAACCAACTTTCATCATACTTTCTTAAGTGACATTCTTCTTTTTCTTCTTTCAAAACATAGACATTGTTTTCTGTTCTTATGCCTTTTGCAATCAACTATCCTGAATTCACATATTGTATTTTACAATCTTTAGAAGTGAAAACAAATTTACGTCCTCTATCACAAAATTGACTGGAACTAAGCAGATTATGTTTCAGACCATCTACAAACAACACATCTTGAGCTTTCCCTTTTCCATTACTTAGACTTACCATTCCTTTACCTTTGATTTTTCTTGGTGCATCGTTTCCAAAGGTTACATTTCCTAATTTTCTTTCACTTAGAGACATAAAATTACTTTTGTCTCCAGTCATGTGTTTGGAACATCCACTATCAATATACCAGGGGGTCTTTTGTCTTTGAGCTAAAAGTACTAGACCACATTTTTCACTATATTTCTTTTTCCATGTGCTGACATTTCTAGCTAAGGGTTTTATCCTTGGATTTGCTTTGTAATTATTTAGATGGAAGTTTGCATCTTTGTGGCTGAAGTTATGACAATTATAGAATTCGAACTCATTGTTCAATAGGTCAAAGTGATTGGTGCAAATTTGTCTACTCATTGGCTGTTTATTTCTATGTTGCGAAGATTGTTTATTTCTTGATCTCCTTAGTTGAATGCCTCTAAACTTAATTTGACAATTTGCAATCTTATGACCAAAATTAGAACAGTAAAATTAGTAACCATGGAAGAAATTTTGGTACCTGAAGGATGGCCTTCTTGGCATTTATTTCTCCATATTCTGATATCTTTGTTTTTGATCAGGGACCATCTTGTCTTAATTAGATTTTGGTGGCAGAGTACTCACATGGTTTGATTGTCTGCTGACTTGGAACTTGATCATCTTTATTGTCTCTTTGCTTTATGTCTGTTTGTTGCTTGAACCACTTACATAGCCTAAACCAGTATTCAAAAAAGGAGATCTTTGTTTTCTTAGAATGTCATTTAGTTCTATTGAGGATTTAATGCTTGGAAGATTTTGGAGATACAATGCTTTAAACTTCTCCATCTCTTTTCTGGTTTTTACTACTTCTTCATCCAAGGCTTCACATCTTTCCTTCTTCTCTGATAAATGTTGTTTCAGAGTGTCCTCTATTTTCTTTGCCTCTTCTAACTCCACTTTTAGAAGGGAAAAGTCTTCATCAGGGTTTTTACCATTCTTTTCAAACTACATCAACAATTGTTTTTTTTTTCTCTTCTTAAGTCTGAGTCCGTCAATCTCTTCTAAAGCAAGGATTAGTTCACCTTCCATATCAACCACAAATTCTTCATCATTAACATCAATTCATGTGATTTTATTATCATAATCCTCTTTGGCCATAAGCATAAATTCATTAACCTTATCTTCACAGGAAGAGTCACTATCTGTGTCTTCTGAAGAGTCATCATTGTTTACACACAAACTTTTCTTATAACCAAATCTCTTGGATTTGTAATTCTCTTCACCTTTAGAGTTATAGTCCATCTTCTTGTGTGGACACTTAGATACAAAGTGACCTATATTTACACAGTTAAAAAATTTGAAGGGAACATTTCCTTGGTATTTGCCTGATCCTTTCTTTAACCTTCTCACAAATTTTGCCTCAATATCATCTAATTCTGAATCAATATTCTTGTCTTCTTTAAAAGATGTTTTTCTAGTGGTGGATTTATCTTTGTTAATCCTCATTTCATAAGTAGTTAGAGTTCATAGGAGTTGATCAATAGACATAGTTTTAAGATCATCCAGTTCTTCTATTGAAGACACTTTTGCATTAAATCTATTAGGCAAAGATCTTAAAATCTTCTGAACTAAAAATGTGTCTTCAATCTTCTCACCAAGACCCTTCATGGAATTCACAAGCTCCTCAACTCTTAAAAAATATTTACTAATTGTTTCATCCTCATTCATCTTTAGTTGTTCAAATTTCAATCTATTTGTCTGAAGTTTGGCATCTTTTACTTTCTCATCTCCTTTATAACTTCTAATAATTGTATCCCACATTTCTTTGGAAAATTCAAGTTGCATGACCTTTACAAATTTAGCTTAAAAAATCCCACTCAAGATAACATTCATTGCCTTTGCATTGAAGCTAAATTCTAACTTATCATATTTGGAAGCTAACACAAAAGGTTTTGTATATCCAATCTCTACAACATCCCAAACATCAACACCTAAGACCATGATGTATGTTCTCATTCTAACCTTCCAGAAGGAAACATTTGTTCCATCAAACATAAAAGGATTATTGGTTGAATTTCTTTCATGGATTTCCATGTTTAAGCTTACTAATATACCTTTAAATAAAAGGAACCCGCTCTGATACCAATTGTTGGAATTACTAAGACAACTGAGAGGGTGGGGGGGTGAATTAGTTGTTACTGTGCTTAAATTATTTTATGCCTATTAAAATATTATTAACCTTCTCCAAGTGATCATCAAAATTATGCAAGACATGAGTAGCAGAAATAAAAAAAATCAGTCACACATATGATATACACAGAGACAAATATTCACGAGGAAACCCATAAAGGGAGAAAACATCTTTTTCTTCAAATGATAGGCAGTGTTTTAAGTTCTATACATCATATTTATTTGAGCACCAACTCAAAATGAGGCTACAACCTCTTCTTTAACAAGATGCAACTTGCTGAGAGCACCAACTCTCTGGTTTCTCTAGCACCCACTAGAAGGAAGCACCAACTCCCTGAGTGTTCCAGCACCAACTGGATGGAAGCTCCAACTTCCAGTCACACAGACACCAACCTACATAACAGAGAACAATGGTTCTCCCTTGCACCACCCTACCACCATGGTTTTTCTGGCTACAACCAAATGGAAGCTACAACTCCTTGTGTTCAAGCACCCACTTGAAACTCTGAGGACAATAGTCCTCCCTTGCACCACCGTACCACCCTGATTATAAATCTTTACTTGAATAAGACCTTACATCAGTACAACCATTTCAATGCTTACCACTTATTCTCTATTCTGTAATTATGTTCTTCTTTTTTCTTTTCATGCTTGGCTCCACTTGTTGTTTGTCTCCATCTAATGTTCCTCTTTTCTTCTCATGCTCTTAGGTTCTCATACAGTCTTCTGTTTTCACCATTTATGCTTTGTCCATCTTATGTTCTTCATCTCTGCATCTTTTTGGCTCTGTTTCTACTATCTTCTTGATCACATAATGTTCAACTTATTTTACCGAGAAAAAACAACCTCTCTATCACGGCATTTTTCTTTTATTCCTTCTCTCATTCTCTGTTACACTCCGCATCTCCAACGCTCAAGTCGGGAATCTAAAAAATGGCCAGGCATCATGATTCCAATGCTTAGGAACAATGATTCAATTGCTCATGAATAATGATTCAGTTAATGTAATTGAATCACAACTGATCAAGAAATCACAAAGTGAAACAACAACCCTTCGATTAGATTTTGTTTGATCAACATCGTTGGATTATACATGCAGAGGCCCTTATGAATTTTCGATGTGTAACATCCGATGTGGAGCCTAGTAGCATTAGATCCTTCCCTTATATTCCATTTATCTGACCTTGGGTGATGATATCATGTGACCATGTGAATGCAGGCATGAACAAATGTGGTTTAAGATCAAATTGTGTTTCGCCCCGCAATTTAGCTCTAGCCTCAATGTGTCCTTTCTCCAAAACCGTTGTTTTAATTGTGGCCCACCCTTAAATTTTTAAACTTTGTGCACCTTCAATCCCCTCAATACAAGGGGACTGTCGATCTCATGATATTGACAGTGCTCTTGAATGGACGGTTCAGATCTATCCTCTCAAATCTGTGAATCAGATCTAGCCTTCCTAAATCAACGATTGTGATTTACTTTGTGATTCGGGATCCAAGAGTTTCAAATATCAAACCCTTATTTTCTCCGTATGCAAATATTCCAAAGTCAATGATCTGCGGACACCTATCCTTCTCAATCGATGACTTTTCCTCTACTTTGGGAATTTGACTTTTCAACCTGATCAATAGTTTTGTGGCCCCTTTCTCAATCAATGGTCTAGATCTCCTTCGGGTCTTTGGACTTCTGAAATCTCAAGTCTCAAACATTACTTCCCCTCGAAGTATGCATATTAATGCCACATGTACTCTTGCATCGGATGATTGAGGCTTACTTCAGGTCTTTACCCGGAGTCCATAGGATTACACCACGTATTTTCTAGATCAGATGGCCCAGATTTACTTCAAACAATCTGACACTTGAGATCTTCTTTGGACGATTTGATGACTGAGATCTACTTCAGATGAACTGACAATCAAAATTTTATTTTGTCTCTCTGGGTCTCTGAGCTTCAGGAATTTCAAAACTCAAACTGACGCTATGGATAAGACGACCCAGATTCACTTCAGACAATCTAATGCTTGAGGTATTCTTCGGATGATCTAATGACTGAGATCTACTTCAGATGATCCAGTGGCCGATAATGTATTTCGGCTCTCCGACTCTCTGGGTTTCGAGTATTTCAAATCTCAACTGAAAATTCTTGAAGTGATTTCTCCGTAGCGTAACCTCCTCATAACTTTAGACCCAAAACAAATGATGTTCTTTTGATCAAGATCTTAGATCAACATCTTGATCAGTGTGTGATGTAGCTTTTCCTTGGATTAAATCCAACAGCTCTCCATATTTTCTTATCCTATCCCTCCACTTAATTTGATCTGACGATTGATGTAGATTCTGATAATCGAATTCTCAAACCTTGTGCCCCGTTTATCCTATCCTTCACTTAAATTGATCTGACGACTGACAGATATTCGAGTGATCGAATTCTCAATCATTGTTTTTTGTCTTGTGGAGATGTTGATCTTGATCACGTTTTTGTACTGTGCTTTTCCTTCTAAGCTTTGATATCTACATATTGTTCCCTTATCCTCCTGAGCTTATGCTTTTCCTGTTTTCCATCATTTTTGTTGTTATTTCCATCAATGACAAGCACACTCTTCCTGTAAAACATGCTAACACAAGTATGGAAAAACCTTCAATGTTTATTTCTTTTCTTGTAATAACATTGGTGAGAAAGCATTGGAATGCAAGAGACCTGAAAATAAAAATTCAGGAAGGTCCAATAGCTTAATGAGATGCAATTATTTTGGCCACACAACAAATTTTTGTCATACAATAATATGCTACAATTATGATAGGTTTGGTAACAAATCCAAAAAATGTAGAAAATCAAGAAGTCACTCTATGAGAAATAACTCAAACAAGTCAGGAAGAAAATCTAATGAAGGTTGGAAGAAAATAATAAATGAGCAATATCAAAAGACAAATTTAGAAAATAAATATCCAACAAACAAAATATCTCATGAAAAGGTATGGAGACAAAAATCTTAAATAGAAAGCAAGAAATATGAACTCGTACGAAAATGAAGAAATTGATAACAAGAAAATGATGGGTGAAGTTCCTAATAAGGAATGTGAAATTCATAAATTTCAATATGAAATGTATCAAGCTCAAGAAAGGAAAATTCCTAAGTAAGAATATGACACAATAGAATAGCCTGACGATATCATGCAGAACAATAGTCCATTAGCCAATGAAAGATAAATGCAAAAATAAGAAGATGAAGAAAATTTTGGTGCACAAAACAGTGGTGATGATGATGAACTCTCAAAAGAAAATAAGTCTATAGAATTGTGTGATGAATAAAACAACAAAGAAGTTCAAAATATATAAATACATAGTATGAACAAAGAAGAGTTATTAATGGTATCAAAGAATAGTAAATATCTCTTGGAATGAAAGAACTAAAAGTGATAACATACTTTAACAATTGATTATAAATGGAAATTGATCAATTGGTAATTATCATTTGGTATCACTATATATGATCAATTGGTATCAATTGGTGTCAATTGGTACTCTTGCAAAAATGATAAGATCAAGAAGATCAATAAGATTCACACTCTTATCCTTTATGATAAAGGAGAAGATAGAAAAACCCTATGAAACAATAAAAACTTAGGGGGATTATTTAATTTGGTCAGCATATGTGGTAGTCACTGAATTAGGTTTAAAATACTTGATCGCTACAAAAATTGGTATCAATAAGACTACATTTGTTAACAGAAAATCCCAAGAGATTCAGATAACAACTAGCACATTCACAAGGGGAGAAAAGTAGTAAAAGTTTAACTCTTTGTCATTGATGTCAAAGGGGGAGAAAAATAGTAAAAAAAATTGGTATCAGTATTTGGTATAAGTAAAAGTTCAATCCTCCAAATTGAAAATAATATTAGTGATAATGGGAGAAAAAGTATTTGTTTTATAGCTATTGTTGGTATAGGGGTAGACCCAAGGTTCAACACTTCAACAGCGCACCAAGAAAACCCTAACTACTGGCCCTTTTAACAACACTTGTGAAGCAGATAAAGTCTCACCCGAGGAAGAGGCTAGGGGGTTGTAGGACTCAAGTGTCTACAACCTAGCTGGGATACAAATCTGTGATCAGAACACATAACTTAGCACTTAGAAATTAACATTCATTAGTCTTTTAACCCTTATTGACATTGCAGGTTAAACCCTTGTTACAGAATAATGCAGTATTACTCAAGATCTAAGCATATCTAACCATTAGGACACAACATCGGAGTAGATCTATCATTCATTCATACATAAATCACTTGAGAACCAATGGATTTAAGAAATTAAATACATAAACAACGTAAACAACATAGCACAAAGCACATCAACACAAGATATACGTGATTCACTCCAATGTGGGACTACATCCACCAACTCTTCTTCTTCTTTATTAGTCTCCTTCAATCTTCTTACATGCACAGAGCCACAAAGCCAACTTCGCATAGGATAGGATATTTGCGTGCACCTCACCAGATACTCCTTCCCTGAGTTAGGTCCAAGAACAAAGCCTTTACATAGTCTGTGCACAAATCACTTACAAAACACTTGCACTTAGCTCTGCAAGCCTTAACAAATCTTCTTGCACATAGATAACATTAGCACTAAGCCATCAGCCTACTAGGTCTCTTTCTTACATCACCTAGATACTTATTTATACATTACAAAAGGGGCTTAATTATGGGAAAACCCATGGGCCGACATCCCATACCCATTACATAAACCCTAAAACCCAAAAATCCCACAAAAAAGGCGATATACCACAATCTCCGCTTCGTCTGAGTGCTCCATCTTCGACCAGCCTGTCAAAGTCTCAAAAATGGTCAAATGCGACCAACATTTCCACAAAACTTGGTCGAGGGCCAACAGGCCCCCAACACTCACCTGTGAATCGTCCTGAGTCACTCTGATCTGGGCAATACTGCTTCGAAGGCCTCAATATTAGCTTGAGATTCCTTGACTTGCTTCTTCGCTAGTGCCTCCTGCTCAACAAACTCATGAATGACTTTCTCGGTGACAGGCCCTTCCAAGCATTGTTCCACTATTGCGACCACCTGTTCTAGTTTTGATTCTTGTCCCTCGATTTCTTCAATGAGGGTGCAAGCTTCATCCTGCACCAGTTGGATTCACTGTTTCACCTCCATCACTCTGCTCTGGATAGTAGTGACCTGCTACTAAACTACACGTTGCTCCTGTGATCTCTTCATCTTCTCAATGCTCGTAAGTTTATTCAGTTGCGCTTGCATTGTCGATGCCTATTGCTTCGCCTCCTGGAACTGTGCCTCTAATATCCTTAGCTTTGGGTCTTCTGTAAGGTGATCATAAGTTTTTTCACTTCGGTTACTCAATTTCTTTCATTATGATGCCAATGCCTTGATTCTTTCGACTGTGCTCATGGCCGTTTCTTCCCTTTGATCTTGCACTTCTAGTGGACTACTCAACACTGCTTGCAGTTCAAACTCTGCTATTATTTCTTGAAGTTTTTGAATGGCTTCAACGAGCTTCCCCACTTGTCTTTCAACTGTCTCTTCTTCCATCTGGGCTAGGCCCGACATAGAGCAAAGTGCTCTAGTTACTGCTTCTTTAACCTCAATCTGCTCCGTGAGAAATTATTCTTTTTCTTTCTAGATCTGTTCTCTGTCCTCTTCAAAATTTGCCCGAAGGTCATCTTTCTCTTACTACACAACCCTGCATTACTCTAGGCCTTCTCTTTTTCTTTTTGTTCACGTTGAAGGTGAGCCTCTGTTGCATATGCTATTCTACGTAGTTGGGTGGGCTTATACCCCAACTCTATAGCCTCTGATGATGACGACACATTAGAGACTGTGTGGCTTGAATAGAGAGCTTGTTGTACCCCCTTCAGCTCTGCCTCGATTCTTTCATACATTGTCTCCTGCTTTGCTTCATTTCGCTGTAAAATATCCTTCGAAGCATCTATTATAGCTGCGACGATGAGGTCAATATCATCCATTGTGAGTACATTTTGTGACTGAGGCTTATTGGCTCGTGACTTCTTCTGCACTGAGGGTTTCTTTGGAGAAACGTTCATTTTCTTAGACGTCTTGTCCTCTGTAAGGGGATCCTTTGGTGGTGTCACTTCTCCCCTTTTCTTATCATCTTCACCTTCCTCCTCTTGGTTTACTTCATCACATCCTCCTCCTCCAGGTGAGTCAAGCGCAGTTTCCTCTGATGCGTTGTTTATATCCTGAACTTGTTCCTTCTTTTTCTTTTTATTAGCGTTGCTCAGTCCATCACACTAAGTCCTGATGACCACAGGACTTCCGATGAGGTCAGGGTCGGAGATTTCTGCATCTCCAACTAGTACAAATAATTATTCAGGCCATTCCTTGGTTATCTCCTACATATCTTCCTTAGTTAATTTATAGTAAGACTGTAGCTCCTCCTTGTTTTCATTCCTGCACGTGGTGATGTATATTAAGTGCTAGTCTACGCGGAACTTCGCGAGTGGCATGAACCTATAGAGCATATTCAACATATTTCAGGGGAATGACTCAATGGCCCACGTGAGTTGTAGGTAGTAGGTGTGGAAGACAACATTCGACTGCCACAACTTTTCCATATCGCTTGAATACCACAAGGTGGTGAACCTCGCGGCCAATGGTTCTGATGGCTCAACTTTCGGGAATGTCGCTCCTTATGGCATCTCCCAAGTGACAAATGCTATGAGTATGAGTAACCAGCTAAAGTGGAATTCATAACCTTGGTCCTGCACTTTGTGGAAGTCCTTCTACAACTCATTGATGAGGTAGCTCACCCAGTTCATATGCATTCCTTCAACGCACTTCCCTATGAGGTCAATGAAAAACCCCATGAATTACGTTGGTATGTTCTTCTTGACGAGCTTACCAATGATCAACTAGAAATCTAGGTGCACTACACCATATTGGATGGAGGCTACCTTGTAGCCCCGCTTCCCCTTATCCACATCATCGTAGGTTTCCTTTATACACTGCATCAGGGAGTGATCTGGATCCTTCCTCGGATAAAACTGGTGAGGGTCTAGTCCCTGCATGCTCAATCTAGTGATCATGTGGATCGGCACTAGATTCATTATCACACATCTATCCAACCAAAGATAACCTCCATGGTAGCACGACAAGAGTATTTTTACACACGTGTTAACCTCCTGATGTCTGCCGAAGTGGGGTATCTTCATAACGTTAAGGATGGTGGACCTTGCAATATCCTTGATCCATGGTAGGGGGACTATCTTCGGCTTCTTCCCTGTCATCTTTGTCAAGTACCTATGAGGTGCGAGCATCGCATAATTATTTATGTCTCCCAGGTTAAAGTCGATGATCTTAAGATCAGGGATCAGTCCTAGTTGCGATCCTACTGCGCGTATCCCCTTCGGGAGGTACACAGTGATGAGTGTGTATTCTAAATCTCTTGGGATGTTGTCATGAGTAACCATGCCATCCAAAGGTGGGATTTAGTTAGGCAAGACCAACGGGATGAGATTTGCGTTCGCCAGGTCATCACGATGCTTGCTTCTCTTCTCTGACGCGGTTTGGGATGGCCCAGATCCACTGGATCGACATGCAGTCGAGGGATATTCTTGCAATTTGGTCATCAATGAGGCCTGTACTCCTACAGACATGAACCTCTTAGCCATAAGGTCTATCAAAATTTCTTCCACATACTTCACTATTACGCTACGTTCGCCCGACATACATGCTCGTGGTCAATTATCTTGGGTAGGTGAATGGGTGCTCAAGGTTAGAAAAATGGGTGGTGAGGTCTCAAACGCATAGCGCGATAGCAATTAGTTCTCTGTTCTCTCGGATAATCACATTTTGAAAAAGTGTCCCCAGTGATGCATTCGAAGGATTAAATAAACAATGTCGTAACGGGTTCCTCCAACGGATCGAAAAGCCTCAATCAATACAATTCCATCCATTAATGCACGGTCTCCATAGTATCATGGCGATCGTTTATGCAATAACTGCATTTATAACTGTTCCATAACATCGTTCTAACGGTTGGGACGCCTCCAACAGTCATTAGCTTCACCAATTCGAAGATCTCTTCTACGTTGTTCTTTTATTCTGGCGATGTTCAATTTATGCAAGCCTACTTCCTGTGAATTCTTCATTGGAAACTCCTGCAGTATTTCTAGCTTAGATTTCTTCTTACTAATCTTTCTGACCTTCTTCCCTATGATCTGAGTTTCTAGATTCCTCTTTCCATCCATACTCTTATCTTCTCTTAGCATAGTAACTTCTCACTGTTGATGTTCTCTCAAAAGTTTCACATGCAATATCTCTTCTCTTACTACTTCTGGGGTAGGTTCTCTTTTATCCTTCATGGATAGGTTCTTTAAGCCTTCCCGTGTTCTTTAAACTTTGACAACTAAGTCTATGGCCCTTAGTTGCTTTGAATTGTCCTATTGTTCTTGTGCTAGTTGCTTTATTTTCTTGGCTATGAAGTCCCTTAATTATTGATTTTTCTATTATATGGCTTCCTCTTCTTCTTTCCTTCATAAATGATCTTTCTCAATCTAGGTATTTCCTAACAAAAGTGAAAAAGGAACGTTGTTCTCAACAAACTTAATGACCTCAAAGTCTTCTTCAGTCGATGTTCCATGGGAAATTGTAGGTACATGAGTAAGTCTTCCACATAGGGTTATCATCTTTCCTTTAAACAAGCCTTTCCCTCCTAATCAAGGAATCATAGAAGGATTTCCTGAAATTTCCCAAGTACTTTCTGGAATAATTTTCACCTATGTTTCTTCATCCAAGACACAGTCTATGTCAAAGTCTCCTATTCTTGTTTCTATGCACTTCTTTTCTTTTAAGATCTCTGGTAAACTGATGTCTCTATGATCATTCAGTGTTTCTTTCAGCTGTAATAACATAGTCTCTGATTGTGTCTGATTCTCTAACATATCCTTAGTTTCTTGAACTGCTTCATGGTTTGCTTGTCTCAAGTTCATCTTCTCAACTTTAGCAATCATTCTAGGGAAACACAAAACCTCACGATCAATAGCTTTACAATAAATACAAATGGGACCTCTACCAAAGCATTCCTTAACAAGATGTCTCGGTCTTTTGCAACTATAACAAAGTGTTAATCCTCTCTTTCTCTTAAACGATCCCCAACCTTTCTTGTACTATGCATAGGGATCATAGTGATGGACGTGCAACCTACACAAATTCTTTATAGGGTCCTGCATCCACTTATTAGTCCAAAAATTATTTCTATGCATAGGAATAACATATCTTCCACTATCTCTATCAGATCTATTCATATCAAATATTCTTTCTTCTAGTTGTGCCCTATTTTTGAGACTAGGATCAAATCTATCAAACATACCTAGATCCATACTTTCGAAGAAAA
>ML789404.1:145634-171581 GCA_009831015.1 Picea engelmannii
ACAACAGTAAGTTGGATTTCGAAACTGCAAAAGGTTGTTGCACTTTCAACAACAGAGGCAAAGTATGTTGCTACTACAGAGGCTAGTAAAGAAATGATTTGGTTACAAAGGTTTATGGAGGAATTGGGAAAGAAGCAGGAGAATAGCCGGTTGTACTGTGATAGTCAGAGTTCCATTCACCTTGCAAAGAACTCAGCCTTCCATTTGAATACTAAGCATATACAGTTGAGGTACCACTTCATACAATCCACTTTGGAAGATGGAAAATTGAAGCTGGAAAAGATACACACTAGCCAGAATCCTGCAGACATGTTAACAAAGGGAGTAACCAGGGAGAAACTGAGTTCCTGCTCAGTTTCAGTTGGTCTTCAAGAATGAAGATGAAAATGAGAAATTTGCCAGGTCCAAGAAGGTTCAGAGTCTAGCATATACAACAGTGGTGGAGTTGTTGAGATCAGTCTCCAAGTGGGAGATTATTGGTTGTGGATCCTGATTATCTTTCTGATTCAGAGGTCCTTGCTTCCAACCATGATTATACCCCATGAAGTATTTACACCCCAGAAGTATGTACACTCTTCCACGTGGGGGAGTGCAGAGGGGGGGTACCCCCTCTATGGGGTCCGGGGGGGATATCCCCCTAGATGGGGGGTCTGGGGGCAAGTGGGCCCCTAGCAGGGGTTCGGGGGTGAAGCCCCCGAAGCAAAAATTGCCTTGTAAAATTATATTGTAATTTCATTGTAAATATGGACTGTTCATTATAAGGTCACAGATCTAACGGTAGAGATTATGTTAGGGTTTTTTGCTCTAGAAGGAAACCCTCTTTTATGAGGGAAATGTATTGTGACTATGGATGATGGTGAATATTGTATTCTGAGAGAGCAGACTGTGAGAGAAGGAAGAGGAAGTTACAATGGGTTTTTCTGTAGGTTGTATCCCTTCATTTGATGGATAATAATAAAGGAAGGACCTGGCAATTTCTCTGGTGGACGTAGCCCACACTGGGTGAACCACGTAAATATGTGTCTCTCTTGTATTTTGTGTCTTCTGTGTTTTGTTTCTACATTTGTTTTATTTTATTGATCCACGGTCCTATTTTTTTCTAACAACCCCAATGTGGGGCTATTCCCGCCAACTCTTCTTCTTCTTTATTAGTCTCCTTCAATCTTCTTACATGCACAGAGCCATAAATCCAACTCCACATAGGACAGGATATCTATGCGCACCTCACCAGATCCTCCTTCCCTGAGTTAGGTCCAAGAACAAAGCCTTTACATAGTCTGTGCACAAAGCACTTACAAAACACTTGCACTTAGCTCTACAAGCCTTGACACATCTTCTTGCACATAGCTAACATTAGCACTAATCCATCGACCTACTAGGTCTCTTTCTTACATCACCTAGCTACTTATTTATACATTACAAAAGGGGCCTAAACATGGATAAAACCATGGGTCAGCATCCCATACCCATTACATAAACCCTAAAACCCAAAAATCCCACAAAAAGGGCGAGATCCCTCGATCTCCACTTCGCCTGGGTGCTTCATCTTTGACTAGCCTGTCGAAGTCTCAAAAATGGTCAAACATGACTAACGTTTCCACAAAAATTGGTCGAGGGACAACAATTATGTTTCCCTCAATGCCAAAGGAGGAGATTGTTGGCATTATTGTTGTGTGTTGTAATTGATGGCAACATGATTCAAACATGTATATTAAACAGATAAAAAGGAAGATCACCTTGGGGAAGAAGAAATTCATGATCATTGTTGATCACGATAGGATCAACAATGATCTTATGTTACTAAATCTCAGGAGAGGTATCATGTAGATAATCCATGTATAGAAGGATTAACGAATCACAAGGAATTAAGATCTTGGGAGGGTTAGTGACTAAATATCAATGCATAAAAGAAGGCACAAACAATTATTAAAAGCCCAGGAGAAATAACAATGAATAGATCATAAAGAAGAGCTTTGAAACCCTTCAAGAATTGTGAGGAAACTCTATTATAGTAAACAAATATGTCAATCATCGATCAAAATCCTAGAGAAATACAAACAACCATCAAATCGAGGTGAAGTCATAGGTTGGGAAGGATTAAATATCAACTGTTAGATCTAGAGCAGTAGCATTGTGGACAATTGGGTCAAGCCAGAATCATATATTGAGAGGGATTAAATAAGAGATTTCATATTTCATGGAGGAAATTCAAGTGATCTCTCAACCGTTAGATCAGTTCGGTATCTATGATAATTATTATATAGAACCAAGTGGAAGGACATGATAAGAGGATCCCATAAGACATGAAGTCTTGAAACCATCGAATTCCCAAAGTGAATAAGGGCCATCAGACATGGGAAATTCATGGTGACCGTTGGATGAGGATAGGCAGGTCCAATAGTGGTTAACTTCGATGTTGACCAATTCAGCTAAAAAGAGTCTGAAACATGTAAGTTCACCTAAAGGCCGGAGCCCTGAAGTCCCAAGCTGAATAAGGGAAATTAGATTTGGTCAATGCATGGTGACCTTTGAATGAGGATAGGCAGGTCCAATAGTGGTCAACTTCGGCAATGACAACTATGGCAAAAAGGAGTCTGAAACATGTAATTTTACCCAAATGATAGAGCCTCGAAGTCCCAAAGTCAATGGAGGTCGTGGGATCTAGAATTTAGGTGAAAACTAGACCATCCGATATAGAGTAATGATTCAAAGAAAAAATGCATATGACACATCAAGAGATCCACATCATCAAGACCACGTCAACAAGGACACATGTCCCAATCATATAGTGATAGGTGTCAATGTCTATTTGACACATTACGCATACAAAAGTCACAAATCTAAGGGAAAAGTGGTAGCCACTCAGCCAATTCCATGTCAATAGTGACGTCATAAATCCATGTCACTACAAGATTACAACCTCTAGAGATATCCAACTTCTCCAACTAGAAAACATACCCAAAGCACCAAAGGTTGAAGTCATGAAATAACATTGGCCATTGATTTAATATTCTTAGGAATATTTCTCGGTCATTGCATTAAGCCAGTGGAATAAGGTAAGAATTTGTTGGATTAAGCCAGTGGAATAAGGTAAGCATTCATTGGATTAAGCCAGTGGAATAAGGTAAGCATGGACCATTGATCGACATGTAACCTTCACCTATACCATACGACCACTTTGACCAGTTTACTTCGTGGATCTTTGAAACATCAAAAACTCCAATAAATATTGAATACGCACATAGTCGAAGCTCTGTTTTCCTAATACTACAATCCTAGTTCTAGGTCATGTGAAGTTTCTTAAGAGACGTGAGGGGCCAAGTTCAAAAAATATACGACAAAGATGAGTTAAAGCCTTTGGTTCTTAGCCTAAATGCATATGATGAATAATGTCAACATGGAGTGTGTATATGCACTTCAGTGAATTTCCGAGAGAATTGGAAGACTACAAAGTCTGGAGACATGAATCACTAAAGTTCCATAGTGAACGACAACCATCCACTCAACCACATATTAAGTCCTGATCTTCGATTTTTTTAATTCTCAAGAATAATGTTGAAATATCTGGATTAGTGCCTATTAGGAATTGCGTTTGGTCATGGGTTATGGTCTCATGATAGAGGAATAAGGATGAAAGAAGAGGCACTAGGAGCAACACTTAAATGAATAAGCTCATGTTTTTGTGTCCACGGTCATTTGAACATTGGGTTGAAGGAATCCCACCATACATAATTCATTTTTTGTAAACATCTTAAGGTCTGTAGAGTAATTCAACATATATTAACACCATAACAATACAAAGAGCTAGTAAAAGCTAGAATATGATCTACTAGCGAACTAGGGATGCAACAAAATCATGGAAATGATATAATGATTCGATCCATATATGTAATCAACTCATGAGGATAAAATTCGAATCAATATTAGTCTTCTAATTAAATTGAGAAACTTACAATATAAATTAATGAATAAAAAGAAAAGATTATTTATGCTATAATTAAATGAACAGGTGCAATGGTTCATGTAAAAAAGACACAATGTTTGTTGGCATAGGGGGATACCCAGGGTTCAATGCTTCATCAACGCACCAACAAAACCCTAACTACCTGACCTTTTGGCAACACCTGCGAAGCAGATGAAGTCTCACCTGAGGTAGAGGCAGGGGTGGTTGCAGGACTCAGACGTATGAAACCTAGATGGGACACAGACCTGTAATTATAATACCTTAGTAGAGCACTTAGTAGTTAACATTCATTAGCAAGTATCCCTTATTCACATCGCATATTCAAGCCCTAATTACATACAAGCACATTATTCAACCAGATCTAGCACTTCCAAGCACTTAGCACATAGAAACAAATCAGATCTAGAATTCATTCACATTACTAAGCACTAATCTATTATATTAGATGCATCTAACATATATCATTGTACTAAGCATACATCACATCAATAACATAACAACTATAATGCACACAACAACCACAACACAAGATATACGTGGTTCACCCTAGCGTGGGGCTACGTCTGCCAACTCTTCTCTTCTTTCTTATCTTCTCTCAATATTCTACAAGAACATAACCACAGGAACCCACTCTGCATAGGATAGAATATCTGCACACACCTCCCAAAATCCTCCTTCCCCAAGCCAGGTTTAATCACAAATCCTTCCCCGAGTTAGGTTTAAGCACAAATCACATGCACTTAGCTCTGCAAGTTCTTAACACACAGTAATCACAAAGTCTTTGCAATCACATAGATCAAACTCTAGAACTTAGCATCTTTGCCTCATTACCTTTAGCTCCCCTACTTACTTCGCCTAGATTTCTATTTATACATTGAAAAATGGGCCTAGGCATGGGTAAACCCATGGGCCAACATCCCATACACGTTACATAAACCCTAAACCCAAAAATTCCCTAAGAAGGGGTTGGGATCCTGCAATCTTCTCTTCGCCTTGCGCTCCACCTTCGATCAGCCTATCGAAGTCCCAAAATTGGTCAAACATGACCCAAGTTCACCAAAACTTGGTCAAGGGCCAATAGGCCCCCAACACTCACCTGTGACTCATCTCAAGTCACTCTGATCTAGGTAACTCTGCCTCAAATTCCTCGATCTTGGCTCGATCTACTTCAACCTATTACTTCGCTAGAGCCTCCTTCTCAGCGAACTCTTGAATGACCTTCTTGGTGATAGGTCCTTCCAATCGTTGTTCGACTGAGGTGACTACTTGTTCTAGTTGTGCACCTTGTCCTTCAATTTCCTCAAAAAGTGTGCAAGCTACATCCTGCACTGGCTGGAGTCGCTGGGTCACTTCCATGACCTTACTCTGAATGGCATGGGCCTATTCTTGAACCATGGACTTTTCCTGGGCTCTTTTCATCCTCTCAACTGGTGATAGTAGCTTCAACTGCGTTTGCACTGTTGTTGCTTGTTGTTTTTCCTCCTAGAGCTGTGACTCCAGTGTCCTGAGCTCAGGATCCTCTGCAAGGTGCTCGTAGGTATGCACACTTCAAATAATGAGTTGTAAGAATTCCAAGGCTAATGCCTTGATTCTCTCAACTGCACTCTTCACAATTTCTTCTCTTAGATCTCACACTTCCTACAAAGTTCTTGGCACTACTTGTAACTCCAGTTCGGCTATCCTCTATTGGAGCTGTTGAATGGCTTCGATAAGCTTCCCTACTTTTCTTTCCAATGGGTCTTCTTCCATATATTCTAAGCCCATCATAGAGCAAAGTGATCTAATGACTACTTCTTTAACTCCAATCTTCTCTGCGATCAACTGTTCCTTCTCCTTCTAGATCTACACTCTATCCTCTACAAACATGGATATGATTTCATCTCTTTCCTTTGCGCAACCCGATGTTGTTCTATGGCTTTCTCTTTTTCTTTCTTTAAGGCCTATGTGGCCTGCTCTTTTTCTTCCTGAACACAACAAAGGTGAGCTTCAGTCACATCTGCTATTTGGCAAAGTTGGGTAGGTTTGTCTCCCAACTCTATTCCTTCGGATGACAGGGGCACAGTAGACACTGCGCGGATGGAGTGGAGGGCTTGTTGTACCCCTTTCAACTCTGCTTCAATTATTTCATAAATGGTCTCTTTTTTGGCTTCATTACCCTGTAAGATATCTTTTGAGGTATCTCATACAGTGAAAATGATGAAATCTATGTCATCCATCGTGAGCAAAGTCTGCATATGTGGTTTAGTAGCTTTATAATTCTTCCGCGATGTAGGTTTCATGGGGGAAACCTTTCTTTTCTTGGAGGTCTAAGCTTCATCAATAGGGCCCCTAGGTGGTGTTACTTTGCCTTGTTTTTTCTTGTCTTCTTCTCCTTTGTCTTCTTCTTTGTCTACTTCTTCATCACCTCCCCCTCTAGGTGAGTCTGAAGTAGTCTCTTCTGATGCATTGTTCAACTTCTGTACCACTTCCTTTTTCTTCCTTATGCTACTATTGGGTGCATCATACTCTTCGCGAGTGACCAGAGGACTTTCGATTAGGTCGGGGTTAGATAGTTCTACCTGGTCGACTGGTACAAGGAGATCTATGGGCCACTCCTTAGTTGTTTCTTCCATGTCTCCTCTGTGAGCTTGTAGTAAGATTGGAGCTCTTATTTATGTTCGTCTCCTCGCGTAGTGATATAAATAAAATGTCTATCTGTGCAGAACTTCACAAATGGTTTGAATCTATGCAGGGTATTCAGTGTCATGCTAGGGGAAGACTCAATATCCCTCTTCGACTGTAGGTAATAGGTGTGGAACACCACGTTTGACTTCCATTGTTTAGCCATGTCTCTCTAATACCAGAGCATGGTGAAATGCACAACTAAGGGTTCTGATGGCTCAATCTTAGGGAAGGTTGCACCTTCCGGCATCTCCCAAGCAATGAAGGTGATGAGGATCAGTAGCCAACTAAAATGGAACTCATAACACTGATCCTGATCTTCGTGGCAGTATTTCTCTAACTGGTTGACGAGGAAGCTCGCTCAGTTCATTTGTAGCCCTTCCACACATTTTCCTGTGAGGTCGACGACAAACCCTGTGACCTGCGTGGGTCTGTTCTTCCTTACTATCTTACCAACAATCAACTGGCAAGCTAAGTGCACTGCACCATTCTGGATGGAGGCTACCTTGTAGCCTCACTTCCCCTTACCTACATCGCCATAGGTGTCTTTGATTCTTTGTGACAGGGTGCGATATGCAACCTTTCCTGGATAAAATTCTTGTGGGTCTGGTCCTTGCATGATTAGTCTAGTGATCATATGGATCAGTGCCAGATTGACAGTGATACACCTTTTCAACGACAAATAAACACCATGGAATCATGACAGTAGGAGATTAACACACGCGTTAACCTCCTGATGTATTCCGAAGTATGGTATCTTCATCACGTTCAAGATATTGGACCTTGTGATGTCCATATTCCACGACTAGGGGATGATCTTTGACTTCTTCCCCTTTGTCTTGGTCAAGTAATTGTATGGCACAAGCATGCCATAGATCTTGCGGTCTCCTACGGTATAGTCACTAACCTTCAATGTCGAAATCCTCTCCAATTGTGGTCTGACTATGCGTATCTGCTTCGGGAGGTACGCAGTGATGACTGTGTAGTCAAAGTCCCTTGAGACACTGTCACGACTCATCGCTCCAGCTAGAGGCGGGATGTAGATGGGAAGGATAGATGGGATGAGCTTCAGATTCACTAAGTCATCACAAGGGTTCGTTCATTTCTCGATCACAGCTTGGGATGGTCCAGATCCACGAGCAGTCAACGAGGATGCTTGGACTCCTCTCGTTGATGAGGCTTGGATGGTTGTGGACATCACCTTCTTGGCCATGAGTTCTATTAGGATCTCTTCGACAGATTTTTCTACTGTGTTAATTTCGTCCAATATGAACACTCGAGATATGATATCTCAAGTTGGTGAACAACACTTAATGTAACATAATGGATGGAAAGGTCTCAATTATCATTGCACAAAAGTAACTAGTTCTTTGTGGGCTTGGATAATCACAATTGGAAAAAGTTTTCTTGGTGAAACGCTCGACGGGATAAATAGAAAACATCATAACAGACTCTATCAATGGATAGGAATGCCTCAATCAATGTTATTCCATCTATTATTGTGCAGTCCCAATGGTCAAGTGGTGAACGTTCTAGCAATAACTATGTTTCTATCCATTATGGAGCATCATTCTAATGGTCGGGACACCTCTAATGGTCATATTGCTTCGCTGTGGCAAAATGCCAATCCTCTTTGTTCTGATATCCTAGCGGAGTTCCAGTTCTACAAACCTTCTTTCTGTGGAGTCCCCTCTCGAACTTCCTATAAATTTTCTAACTTTGCTTTCTTCTTGTTGAGCTTTCTGGATTTCTTTCCTGAAATATGAGTCATTGGTTTCCTCTTTCCATTTTTGTTCTTATCTCCTCTTGGCATAACTTCACACTATGGAGAATCTTTCATAGGATTCAAGGGTAATACTTCTTCTCTTTCTAGGTTAGGTGCTCTACTCTCTTGTACAGATAGGTGTCTCCAGTCTTCATGTGTCCTTTCAACTTCGACGTCTAGATCTATAGTCCTTAGTAGCTTCGACTGGTTCTCTTGTTCTTCGAGTAAGTGCGCTATTCTCCTAGCCATTAACTCTCTTAGTTCTTTATTTTTATGTTCTAAATCCTCATCTTCTTATTTCCTTCGTATCTGATCTTTCTCAGTCCAGGTTTTTCCTAGAAAAATAGCAGATGGGGCATTGTTCTCAATAAATTTAATGATCTCAAATTCTTCTTATGTCGAAGTGCCATGAGCACTCATATATTTATGGGTAAGTCTTCCACATAGGGTTATCAACTTTCCTCTAAATAATTCTATTCCTCCTAATGAAGGAACCATAACAGGATTTCCCAAAATTTCCCAAGTTGTTTCTGTCATGATATTCACCTGTGTTTCCTCATCTAGGACACAGTCAATGTTGAAGTCTCCTATTCATGTTTCTATGCACTCCTTCTCTTTTAAGATCTCTAATAACTTGATATCCCTATGATCGTTCAGGGTTTCTTTCATCTGTAATAATACAGTCTCTGATTCTTTATGGGGTTCTATCATATCCTTAGTTTCTTGGCATCTCTCATAGTTTTCTTGTCTCATTTTCATATTTTCAAATTTTTGAATCATTCTATGGAAATCCAAAACTTCATGTCCAATATCCTTACAACAAAGGAAAATAGGACCTCTACCAAGGCATTCCTTAGCAAGATGTCCCGGTCTTCTGCAACTATAGAAAAGAGTTAATGCTTTCTTTATCTTGAATGATCCCCAACCTTTCTTGTATTACGCATTGAGATCACAGTGGTGTTGGTAGCCATTTCCATTCCTATATTTTCCTTACAAGCTGCCTACACAAGGGTTTTGAACCCTCAATACTCATCGCATTTAAAAAAAAAAACAAAAAAAAAACGACACTATTATCTTTCGCTTTCACATACCTTCTTTTCGCTTTCATTTTCACGACTGCAAGCGTGGAAACCTACAGTTGGTATTCATGTTGATTGCATTAAAATGATCATTTGGTTTATCATGAAACTACTTGAACCTGGTTACCACTCCTTGGTCTCAAAAACACCTTGATTTCATATGTATCAAACCACCACTCACTTTGCATTTGACCATTGTCAATATGGTTTCGATTTATAAATTCATTGATGTAATGGTTATTTGATATTTTGGTGTCTTTGATCAAATCGTTGATGCAATGGTTATTTGATATTTTGGCGTCTTTGATCAAATCGTTGATGCAATGGTTTTATTGAACACATTAATTTTGGGTCAAATCGTTGGTGCAATGTTCGACATATTGGTGTTTCTTTTAAAATCGTGCAAATGACATTGTTTATTTAACATTCGGATCGATTTTTGGTTATGAATACCATGGTTTTCAATGGTTATGTGATAATTCATTTGATTAAAATATTTTTTGGATATGCACTATTATGATTTGAATAGGTGCCATTGGTTGTACAAACCCGACATGATATTGTTGCATAGTCTCAATTTACTCCACCACCCTCGCACGCATAAGCATTAACGTTCTATCTTGCATTTTGAGCTGCCTTTGTTTGTTTTGGGAAAGCTGTGGGAAAATGGTTATGTGTCTACCCTGTCAAACCCCCTCGCCGATTACCCTGTTGGTCTTGTGCTATTTACTATGGCTCCTATAGTGCGAATCGAACCCAACGACGTCCAAACTTTGTTGTTATTTGATAATGCCCGAGAGGACCTAGAGAGGAATGGTTGGTTGGTTTTTATTAAGAAGTTCGAGGGTTTCAACCTCGGAGTCAGTCATAAATTTGCACTCACATTCGATGGATGTAGGGCCAAAGTTGGAGACAAACAACTCGAATTGAATGAGGGTTTCCTCAGCTCAGCCACTGGTCTGCCAGACAAAGGGAAAAAATGGTTTAAAAATTCGAAGGCTGATGAAGTACCATGGCCACTCCTGTTTACCTCAACGAAAATCAATAGTTGTGACAAAGGTATGCTAGTTACAACTCTTAAGTCTAGGTGGCATGATTTTTTGGCCATTATCAAGCAATTCATTACATGCGAGGGTAGATATGGTTTAGTTTTCCTATACCACCTACGGCTGCTCATGATTTTCATAGATTTTCCTTTAAATATGCCACATTTCCTCCTTCTAAGTTTGTATAAAATGGCTAAACGTTTCAAGAGGGAGAAAGCCGACTCCAGCCTCTTCCACCACTGTTTAATTAAAATTATTATAGTTCATCATTTGAGGCTGAGTGGCGACTGTTGGGAAGCTTTCTTGTTGAGAAATGGCTTTGCCAGTCCTGAAATTGGACAAGTTGACAAAACCATGGTCACAGAAACCCTTTCTAGGCCTGTCGTGCCCCCTCCTACACTCTTACCCTCTATTGAACCCTCGACCTACCGGAACGATAACCTACCCGACACCCTGCCTGAATCATGTCTAAAAGACAGTGCTAAGCCTGTTAAGAGGTCTGCAAAGAAAAAGGGTAAGGGTAACAATGATGTCAATTGCAAGGGTAAGAAGGTCGCACACTGGGTATCAAGGTGTGCTCGCAATAAACCTAAACAAAACACAGACCAGAAACCAATTCTGTTGAGTGAAGATTCTGATTCTGAAATCGAGCGGTTTCTAACCGAGGAGTATCCATACTCACACGGCCTTTGTTCATTCAAGACCTATGACTACATGATGAACCTCCCGCCGTGCCTTAGAAATGACCCCAACTTCCCTAGGCTCAAACTCAACAGTGGAACTGCTAGTAAATTAAGAGATTCTTCACCTGTAATAACATGGTCTAATCAACCACAGTGCAATGAATGAAACTCATGGCTCGACCAATATTATACAGATGTCCCTTTTCTCCAATCCTGAATCAAGTCCTTGTAGGATCGATTAAATGTGCTAACCAAAGAAAATGACAGGCTACTAGCTAATGATAAAAGGCATAAGACTACAGGCTTTGTTGCTTTCAAAAATGTAGAGGCGGCCACTGCCATTGTTAATTCAAAAATAGCTTGATCGAATCGAATCCCTGAAACCAAGGTATGGCATTTCAACAATGATTTTAGAATGATTTTGTTTGTTTTGAATTAGCATAAACGATTTGTTTGCTCAATCGCATCTATTTATGTTATGATTGAACTGATACAATACAATTATGTTTGTAAATAATAACTAGCTACAGAATCGTGAGATTCTGTAGCTAGTCATAAAAATTTGAATTTTTGTTGATTTTACAGCTAAACACAATATGAAATCATGTATTCTTGTGCAATTTCAGGTACACATGAGTTTTAAAGGACCTTGGATTGACTGTGTCATATTTGAACATGCTTTTTCTTTACATACTTTTGGATTAGGCTGTTAGTCTTAGATAGAGATTCTATTTGTAAATAATAACTAGCTACAAAATCGTGAGATTCTGTAGCTAGTCATAAAAATTTGAATTTTTGTTGATTTTACAACTAAACACAATATGAAATCACGTATTCTTGTGCAATTTCAGGTACACATGAATTTTAAAGGAGCTTGGATTGACTGTGTCATATTTGAACATGCTTTTTCTTTACATACTTTTGGATTAGGTTGTTAGTCTTAGATAGAAATAGGAATTTGGGAGATTGTTCCCATAATTTTTGCAACAATTTTGATAATTTCCACAAGGAATGTTTTCATCCTATGGCCTTTATATATCTATTATTTTTGTAAACAAACCATCATTTCTTGGGAGAATAGACTATGGATTGATGATTATTCAGACTCGAATGAAAGTAGATGTTTGTACGGCTTTAACTTCAATATATCATACTTGTGTTCAAGTTTTTGTTCATTTCAATTTGTAATCAAATTTTTGACTACCTTAGATATCATAATTTGTTACTGGTTGATGTGATGGGATTTAAATAGTGCCCATATTTGATGTCTCTCACTTTACATACAACAATTATCCTGTTTCAATTTAATGAACATAAGGTTAATCTTTTTTATTAAATGAGCAGTTATATACAAATCTTTGCAGTGAGATTTATCTTAATGTAATCATTTGTAAATTATAAAATTGTTGTCGCTACATCCTTTACATGTTCTGTCGTTAGCATTCAAAAGTGTTGTTGCTTCGTGTTTACGCGAAGTATTGGAAAATTTGGTGCAGGTTGGCCTCATCAAATAGTGAACGCAGATGCTATGTACAGGACAAGTAGGAGATGATAATTTTAGGTCAGTTTGCTATTTTATTTTAATAGTTTAATTAATATAAGAATTCTCTGTAGTTTAGATATACAGTACAGATTGTTATTTTTATTGCTTAGTTAGATAGCTATCATTTCATTTAGTTTTTTATAAAAGTTAAAAAAATAAAAAATACTAGCTTCGCTATCATAAGACAATTCATATATGATTTTGCAGATTTCGATCAAAATTTGCATTTTGTGAATACTATATAGATAACAGATATTTAATCATATCAATACACTATATATTTAATGAGTAGGATTACTATTTCACTAATATTAATTAGCTAACTATAAATACATTTTAGATTGTATATAGTTTTCAGCAGCTGTTTGTTTTTCATTTAGTTAGTTTCTTTAGTTTAGTTTTTTTTTACTTTCCTAGGACTCAGATCGGATAACAGAGCCGCTAAACCCATCAGAGTGGATTAATCCAAACGGATTGGGTTATTTAGACAACCCCAAACTAGATTCACTCCTCCAGTTGACGAGCGGTCAATTTTGCCTGTCAACAAATGGCGCTAGAAGGAGGGCCTGGAAATTATTAATGGCACGAGGTGGTCGTAAGACTCCTCCACCACCCAATCGCTCACCTATAGTGAAAATAATTCATTCAAACAACAACATCGTCCCTCAAACAACAACCACATCAAACGACGATCTACGGATCACAATTGAACCAGTAACCCCAAATCCTACAGGTGGTGACATACAAGAGATTGCCTGTCAATCTCTCATAAGAACACATAGTGCCTTCACCCGTTTAAGGCAACCAAATCAACCTTTGGACCAACCATTAGATTTCTATGATATCAGAGAATAACTTGGAGGCACTAACCTCACTTTAAACCCTATAGATCCAATCCTCACTCCTACAACAAGAGGATATGGAATACCACCTTCACCACCTCCATCATCCCCTTCTTCTTTTGGAGAAGAATCCTCTGACGAAGGTAGTTATTCATCCCAGCCTTCGACACCACCCACACCAATGGCCAACTAGAACAATCCTTCCAGACCCTGGCTTGGCCAAGATGCAGTAGCCATACCTGGGCCTCAACATCCCTTGCCCAAACATCCAGAGATGTGGCTCCACAAGTTTGACACGGATTCTAAACAGATCGCTAAAGATCACATCAAAATTTTTATATTAGCCATTAAAATCCATAATGTCGAGCATGAAGATGTAGTATGTATATTGTTCCCCTATACTTTTGAGGGAAATGCCTCTACTTGGTACTGTGCCCAGCAGCCCCATACCATCGTGTCATGGGAGAAGTTTGAATCCTTCTTTCTTGAGAAGTTTGGAGATGATAAGTCCCCAGAATTTCTAGTCATGGAGAATTCTAGTTTAAGAATGAACCCCAAAGAGAAAACCAAAGACTTTAACCAAATACTCTTAACACTAAAGAACCGAATCCCTACGGATTCGATGCTTGCTGAGAATCTTATCATAGCATATTATACAAAAGCCTTACATCAAAGTATAGCCATTTGGGTAAAGAGATACAAGAAATCCATGTTGTTAGAGGCCTTCGAAGAGGCCAGTCATATTGAGAAAGACATCCTCAGCTTAAAAGACACTACTAGCAATGAAATAGAGACTAGCTCATCTTCCAAAAAGAAAATCGAAATCCTTCCTAGACCTACCCAAAATAAAACACAACCTGAAAGCTCATATTTAGAAAACTTAACAAAAGTCGTTCAAAAACTGTCAAATCAAGTTATAGATTTGAAAAGGACAGCCGAAGAAGCTTCTTTGAGCAAAGGGATTTACGAACCCCCATTTAAGAATCCTTTTCTCACCAACCGACCTAATTCAAATACCGAAGTCTTAAATCTAGAAAGCCTGCAATTCGCTATTCAAACGATTCTAGAAGCCCAGGATAACTTGATGCCTCCTGAGATTCCTGAAGAAGTAGTTGAACAAGAGACAGTTGAAGAAGATGAATCTTCTTTGAACATGTTTGGACACTTCTCGGATAGCATTTTTCAAGCTAATTTTGAGACAGTACACCCCTACAATACTAGGAGTAAGACAACAAACAAACCTTCTTCTGAAAACACTACGACTTTACCCCCAAAACAGTCTAGATCAACTGAGACTAAACAGAGTCATGTAAACCCAAAATTAGATTATGATTTAGTTGAATATCTAAAAAAGTTAAGGGCTAACATTTATGTTTATGAATTATTAAAATTTGCGTTTCTGCTACAAAAAATGTTACAGAGTATCGCAGAGAATAGCAAAAATGGTAATCCAAGCAGTAACAAAGTTTTTCAGAATAACCCAAAAGTTCCTCAGAAGGCCTCCGCTAAGAACAATTCTGATCCTCATGAGAAGAGAGACCTTCCTATAAATAATGTACCAAATGTAGATAAATTAGCTTTAGAGGCTGTGAGTAAAAAGCCACAAGCTTCCACCATTAGTACTTGTAGAAATGTACCTCCATTTTTGTTAAATTTTGAAATATTTAATAGGAACGTGCACAATTGTATGGCAGACTCAGGAGCATCATCCAATGTAATCCCATGGTCTATGTGTCATAATATTAATGCTGAAGTTGAACCATCCACCTTAAATATCATCCAACTTGATAGAACTAGTGTTAAGGTTATAGGCGAATTAAGGAATGTGATTATAAGATTATCGTCTAACCCCAAAGTTCATCAAGTGATTGATATTATTGTTGTGGATATTCCAGAAGTTTATGGTTTGTTTTTAAGCAGAGACTGGTTAGAACAGCTACACGGCTATTTCACGATAGATTGGTCTCACTTGTGGCTGCCCAAGAACGGAAAGCCCAACAAAATCAAGGTAAATCGTGAACATTACCTAAAGTTCACAGTGATAGATTTAAATGATACCAATGAGCCATTTACACCTTCTGCTGATTCACCCGAAATACAAGGGATGGATACCTTTTTTGGCAATTTCATGGCTGAGACTTCCGATATCACTAACCCGGAACAACAGTCCGAGATTGTGGCATATATGTAGCCAGCAGTTTCTACCCAATGGTCTCATGCACCCGACAAAAATCAAATATGGTCTCTTTACTTTGACGGGTCAAAGTCCAAGGAAGGAGTTGGTGCGGGTTGCATTATTATTGATCCAGCAGGTAACAAAACCCTGATTGCATGCAGGTTAGAGTTTGAATGTACAAACAACACAACAGAATATGAGACTTTATTGCAAGGCCTTAGGAAATCATTAGATATGAACATTCAAAATTTGACTATCTTTGGCGATTCAGAAATCGTGGTTAGACAGGTAAGAGATTCTATCCACTGTTTATCTCTGCATCTTAAAAGCTACCAATCTGAGGTATGGAATTTGATGAATAAGTTTTCTACTTTTAACATAAATTCTATTCCTAGATTGAATAATTTGGAAGCCGACTTGTTAGCTAACGTGGCCTCGAAACTCTTTCCTGCAGAAGGCTTGTCCTCGAATGCATTCTCCATCGAACTGTTGTTCAGGCCATCCATTCCTGACAACATCACGAATTGGAGAGTCTTCGACGACGATCAACAAATTATTAGTTTCCTGCATATGGAAGAAACTTTCCAAGGCGCAGTAATTGATGAATGCACTCATGACAAGAATATTCGCGATTTCACGGTAATACCAGATCCGAGATCTCCGAAATCTTCATTGGACATGGTAAATTATATCCCTAAATCTGTAGTTAGATTAGAAAAATTTTATGATCTTCAAGAAAAATTCAAAAAATCAGTCAATTGTAAAACAAATAGTTCATCTTTATCATATGAAAAAGTAAACTTGGGAAATAATGACAATCCATAATGCATTAATTTAGGGGTGGGGTGTTCTGAACAAGAGAAAGTGACGTTTATTAAATTGTTTAAGCAATTCAAAGATGTTTCTGCATGGATGTATGACGACCTAAAATCCTTTGATCCTAACATCATACAACACATAATTCCTATGAAACCCCAAACCTTGTCGTTTCAACAAAAGTTAATAAAAATGCACCCTAAACTCGAACCGACCGTCAAAAAAGAATTAACTAAATTTTTGAATGTTAAGATAATTTTCCCAGTTAGGCACACGCAATGGGTCTCTAATATGGTCCCTATCCGGAAGAAGAGTGGTGAAATATGACTATGCGTCGATTTCTGAAACCTTAATCGAGTGTCTGATAAAGACAAATACCTTGTCCCACCCATGGAACAGATCCTTCAACAGGTATCTGGTTCTGAAAGATTATCCTTATTGGATGGTTTTTCAAGGTATAACCAAATCCTGATGTCTCCTCCAGACCAACTTAAAACTACCTTCCGCACTCCATGGGGCACCTACGCTTATAGGAAAATTCCCTTTGGACTCATTAATGTTGGTGCCACTTTCCAGAGAGCGATGGACATCACTTTCCGAGGCTTAATCAATCAATCTGTCGTAGTTTACCTAGATGATGTTACCATATTATCGAAAAACAAAGTTGATCATCTAGCTCATTTGAGATTCATTCTACAGCGATGTCATAAGTACGACATTTCCTTGAATCCTAAAAAATCTATCTTCGCAGTAGAACAAGGTAAGCTCTTAGGATTTATTGTATCAAGCAAAGGGATGATTATCGAACCTAAAAGGACTCAAGTCATCTCGAAACTCCCCCCTCCCTCATCAAAAAAGTCTATGCAGTCTTTCTTAGGCCAGATAAACTTTTTCAGGAGATTCGTCCCCAATTTCTTAGAAATGGTGAGACCTTTATAGAACTTAATAAAAAAGTACGCACAATATCATTGGGGACCCTTAGAAAACCAAGCTTTTAATTCAATAAAAAAGGCCATAATAGATGCTCCTTCTCTCATGAGCCCCGAATTTTCGCAAGACTTCATGCTCTACACATTTGCTTCTAACCGCTCTTACGTTGCTGTCCTAACTCAAAAGAACGCTAAAAACAATGAAGTGCCAATTGCCTTTATGAGCTCTGCTTTCAAAGGTGCAGAACTTAATTACACAACGGTAGATTAGCAAGCCTATGCTATTTTTAAAGAAGTAAAGAACTTCTGATCTTATCTTTTGAAATCTAGGACGAAAGTTATTGTCCCTTACCCGGCCATCAGAAATCTGTTAGTGCAGAAAGAACTAGGCGAAAAGAGGGTGAATTGGGTCACCTCCTTACAAGAGTATGACATAGAAATAACCCCAGAACAAATAGTGAGAGGCCAAGGGCTATGCAAGTTATTCACTGACTCAGCGGCAGGACAGCAAGAAGAAAACGATGTGTCAAACCCAGGACAACACAACCAAAATTCAATCTGCTGTGCACAAAACTCTGTTAGTCCCTGGTATGACGATATAAAATTCTTTCTTGAACATGGGTCAGCCCCCTGTCACCTGGATCCCACTAAAAGAAGAGCGTTAAGATTAAAATATGCCTCCTTTCAGTTGATTAATGGTATTTTGTTTCATCAAAATTTTGATGGAGTACTAATGCGTTGTCTTGAGAACGATGAAGCAGAAAAGGTCTTATTAGAATTGCACGCAGGAGAAGATGGTGGGAATTTTGGTAGGGATACCACTTCCCATAAAGTATTAAGAGCAGGTTATTACTGGCCTACACTTTTTAGAGATGCTCATGCCTTGTGTTGCAAGTGTATTATTTGTCAAAAAGCATCCGGGCGGATACAGAAACCAGCCTTTTCTTTGCAGCCTGTTTCAATAGACTCCCCTTTTCAGCAGTGGGGTCTTGATATTATAGGTCCAATCAATTCGCCATCCTCATAGCAACACAAGTTTATCATAATAGCCACAGATTACTTCACCAGGTGGTCTGAAGCTGCCCCATTAAAAGTTGTAAATACCAGTCAGGTAATTGCCTTTTTAAATTCAAATATTATTACTTGTTTTGGTATCCCTGACTGCTTAGTATTCGATAACGCTTCTTATTTTTTGTCTCTTGAGATGAGTGAGTTCTCTCTAGAAAAAGGAATTAAATTAAAATATTCTGCCAGCGATTACCCTCAGGTCAATGGATTGGCAGAATCAACTAATAAGAATCTGATTAAAATCATCAAGAGAACGGTATCTGAAAATCACAAAAATTGGCATAATGCACTGTTAAACGCAATCTGGGCTCATAGAGTAACTCCGAAAACTATTGTGGGTAGCTCTCCCTTCTTTCTCGTCTATGGCAGAGAAGCAATTCTACCACCACATATTCTTCTTCCTTCACTGCAACTATCACAAAAAATACAGGAAGAGAACTACCCCCCTTTGGAGAATCGAATTAACGCATTATTAAAACTAGAGGAAGTGAGGGCTCAAGCAAAACGGAAGTTGGATTAGCATCAAATTGTGGTTAAAAGATGGTTTGATTCCAACTCTGCCTCTGACAGAAACTTTGAAGTAGGTGACCTTTTCCTAAAATGGGACAAACCACATGAGGGAAAGGGAGAGCATACGAAGTTTCAGAACTTATGGCTAGGACCGTTTTTTATTGCTGAGAAGCTGGGTCCCAACTCTTTCAGATTACAGAGTCTTGAGGGATAGCCAGACACCTATCCGGTGAATGGCCAAGCTCTAAAAAGGTATTTTTGTTGATGACAACCCTATGTACACTATGTAAATATTTTTCCTTTGTTTGCTTTTCATTTTCTTTTGTTGTTGTGGTTTTGATTTCTCCCTTACACTTATCAGTTTTTACTTTTGAAATACATATACCTGCATCATGAACTATTCAGATTAAGAGAACATAATTTGTTTTTTCTCTGAAATGACCACTGAAAGATTGTCTAAACATCAATTATGATATGCTTCTAAAATTCATAGCCATGTTAAAGAAGGCTTGTTGTTTGAAAAGGGTTTATTGATTTCAATCTGTAATTGAAGCCTGTCACGATCATCCATTTTCTTCTTACGCTGTCCCTATTCCTTAAGGGAACAACTCAGAAGATGTCTCCCTGCCTCTGAAGGTCAGTTTATTAACAAGCTATCTATAGATCTTAAGGAAGGACAGTTTAAAAATCTTTCTCAAGGTCTGTAATTTATTAAAATATGTCCAAAATATCATAATTTTCAGCGTCACCTAGCTCAATTATATATCTTTAAAAACCAAATAAATCATTAAAGAGCTATGGGAAGTTCTTGTAAACCCATCGGGATACTGAACAGGTCTGCTGGCAGCGGGTAAATGCATGCATGACACCAAGATAACTTTGTTGGGGTACTGAACAGGCCCGCTGGCAGTGAAGCAATGTCGGGTATATGAAAATTCTCAGATTTGTAATCTTTTGACCTTAAATGTCCTTCATTCTGATCTGAAACTTCCTGACAGGATATGGATATCAAAGTGGGTTAAATGGAAACCCTGTCGAGGCTATGGACGCCTGCTGGCAGCAGTGGCTCTGTCAACAGTATTGGAGATTTTATCCTTAATATCATGAATCGCTTTTATTAAGACTGTTATCATTTTTCATATTTTAAAATAACCAGCTAGAATTTTTTTGATTGATGACGATCTTTAAACAATTTTTTGGTTGTTTTTGAGTTAGAATTATTCTCATTATCCTAATCTAGATTTGTTCATTTGGCAGAGATAACTGCTTCTACCAGTGTGTCGCCATTGTTGGTAGCCATTGTCATTCCTATATTTTCCTTACAAGCTGCCTGCATAAGGGTTTTGAACCCTCAATACTCGTCGCATTTAAAAAAAAACAAAAAATGACACTATTATCTTTCGCTTTCGCATACCTGCTTTTCTCTTTCATTTTCACGACTACAAGCGTGAAAACCTATAGTTGGTATTCATGTTGATTGCATTAAAATGATCATTTGGTTTATCATGAAACTACTTGAACCTGGTTACCACTCCTTGGTCTCAAAAACACCTTGATTTCATATGTATCAAAGCACCACTCACTTTGCATTTGACCATTGTCAATATGGTTTTGATTTATAAATTCGTTGATGCAATGGTTATTTTATATTTTGGTGTCTTTGATCAAATCGTTGATGCAATGGTTATTTGATATTTTGGTGTCTTTGATAAAAGCGTTGATGCAATGGTTTTATTGAACACATTAATTTTGGGTCAAATCATTGGTGCAATGTTCGACATATTGGTGCTTATTTTAAAATTGTGCAAATGACATTGTTTATTTAACATTCGGATCGATTTTTGGTTATGAATACCATGGTTTTAAATGGTTATGTGATAATTCATTTGATTAAAATCTTTTTTGGATATGCATTATTATGATTTGAATAGGCGTTGTTCGTTGTAAAAACCCGACATGATATTGTTGCATAGTCTCAATTTACTCCACCACCCTCGCACGCATAAGCATTAACGTTATGTCTTTCGGTTCGGGCTGCCTTTGTTTGTTTTGGGAAAGCTGCAGGAAAATGGTTTTGTGTCTACTCTGTCAAACCCCCTTGTCGATTACCCTATTGGTATTGTGCTATTTTCTATGGCTCCTGTAGTGCGAATCGAACCCAACGACATCCAAACTTTGTTGTTATTTGATAATGCCTGAGAGGACCTAGAGAGGAATGGTTGGTTGATTTTTATTGAGAAGTTCGAGGGTTTCAACCTCGCAGTCGCTCAGCAATTTTCACTCACATTCGATGGATGCAGGGCCAAATTTGGAGACATCCAACTCGAATTGAACAAGGATTTCCTTAGCTCAGCCACTGGTCTGCCAACTGAAGGGCAAAAATGGTTTAAAAATTCGAAGGTTGATGAAGTACCATGGCCACTCCTGTTTACCTTAAGGAAAATCAACAGTTGCAACAAAGGTATGCCAGTTACAGTTCTTCAGTCTAGGTGGCATGATTTGTTGGCCATTATCAAGCAATTCATTACATGCGAGTGTAGATATGGTTTAGTTTTCCTATACCACATGCGGTTGCTCATGAATTTCATAGATTTTCCTTTAAATATGCCACATTTCCTCCTTTGGAGTTTATACAAAATGGCTAAACGTTTCAAGAGGGAGAAAGCCGACTCCATCCTCTTCCACCATTGTTTAATTAAAATTATTATAGTTCATCATTTGAGGTTGATTGGCGATTGTTGGGAAGATTTCTTGTTGAGGAATGGCTTTGCCAGTCCTGAAATTGGACAAGTTGACAAAACCGTGGTCACAGAAACCCTTGTCGGGCCTGTCGTGCCCCCTCCTACACTCTTACCCTCTGTTGAACCCTCGACCTACCCGAACGATATCCTACCCGACACCCTGCCTGACTCATGTCTAAAAAACAGTGCTAATCCTGTTAAGAGGTTTGCAAAGAAAAAGGGTAAGGGTAACAATGATGTCAATTGCAAGGGTAAGAAGGCTGTGCACTAGGTATCAAGGTGTGCTCACAAAAAACCTAAACAAAACACAGACCATAAACCAATTCTGTTGAGTGAAGATTCTGATTCTGAAATCGAGCGGTTTCTAACTGAGGAGTATCCATACTCACACGACCTTTGTTCAGTCAAGCCCTATGACTACGTGACAAACCTCCCGTTGTTCCTTAGAAATGACCCCAACTTCCCCGAGATCAAACTCGAGAGTGGAACTGCTGGTAAATTAAGATATTCTTCACCTGTAATAACACGGCCTGATCAACCACAGTGCAATGAATGCAACTCATGGCTCGACCGATATTATACAGATGTCCCTTTGCTCCAATCCCGAATCAAGTCCTTGGAGGATCGAGTAATTGTGCTAACCAAATAAAACGATAGGCTTCTAGCTAATGATAAAAGGAAGAAGACTATAGGCTCTGTTGTTTTAAAAAATGTAGAGGCGGCCACTGCCATTGTTAATTCAAAAATAGCTTGATCGAATAGAATCCCTGAAAACAAGGTATGGTATTTCAACAATGATTTAGAATGATTTTGTTTGTTTTGAATTAGCATAAAGGATTTGTTTTCTATTCACATCTATTTATATTATGATTGAATTGATACAATACGATTATGTTTGTAAATAATAACTAGCTACATAATCGTGAGATTCTATAGCTAGTCATAAAAATTTGAATTTTTGTTGATTTTACAACTAAACACAATCTGAAATCTTGTATTCTTGTGCAATTTCAGGTACACATCAATTTTAAAGGAGCTTGATTGGACTGTGTCATATTTGAACATGATTTTTCTTTACATACTTTTGGATTAGGCTGTTAGTCTTAGATAGAAATAGGAATTTGGGAGATTGTTCCCATAATTTTTGCAATAGTTTTGATAATTTCCACAAGGAATGTTTTCATCCTGTGGCCTTTATATATCTATTATTTTTGTAAACAAACCATTGTTGCTTGGGAGAAGAGACTATGGATTGATGATTATTCATACTCGAATGAAAGTATATGTTTGTACGGCTTTAGCTTCAATATATCATACTTTTGTTCAAGTTTTTGTTCATTTCAATTTGTAATCAAATTTTTGACTACTTTAGATATCATAATTTGTTACAGGTTGATGTGATGGGATTTAAATAGTGTCCATATTTGATGTCTCTCACTTTACATACAACAATTATCCTGTTTCAATTTAATGAACAGTAGGTTAATCTTCTTTGTTAAATGAGCAATTATATACAAGTCTTTGCAGTGAGATTTATCTTAATGTAATCATTTGTAAATTATAAAATTGTTGTCGTTACATCCTTTACATGTTCTATCGTTATCATTCCAAAGCATTGTTTCTTCGTGTTTATACGAAGTATTGGAAAATAGGGTGCGGGTTGGCCTCATCAAACAGTGAACGCTGATGCTATGTACAGGACAAGTAGGAGATGATAATTTCAGGGCAGTTTGCTATTTTATTTTAATAGTTTAATTAATATAAGAATTCTCTGTAGTTTAGATATACAGTACAAATTGTTATTTTTATTGCTTAGTTAGATAGCTATCATTTCATTTCTTTTTTTATAAAAGTTAAAAAAATAAAAAAATACTAGCTTCGCTGTCATAAGACAATTCATATATGATTTTGCAGATTTCGATCAAAATTTGCATTTTGTGAATACTGTATAGATAAAAGAGATTTAATCATATCAATACACTGTATATTTAATGAGTAGGATTACTATTTCACTAATATTAATTAGTGAACTGTAAACACATTTTAGATTGTATATAGTTTTCAGCAACTGTTTGTTTTTCGTTTAGTTAGTTTCTTTAGTTTAGTTTTTATTTTATTTTCCTAGGGTTTAGATCAGCTAACGGAGCCACTAAACTCATCGGAGTGGATGAATCCAAACGTCTTGGGTTATTTAGACAACCCTAGACCAGATTCACTCCTCTAGTTGACGAGCGGTCAATTTCGCCTGTCAACAAGTGGCGAGTCTGCAAAAAATTCTTTCGAGGATCCTACATCCATTTTTTAGTCCAAACATTCTTTCTATCCATAGGAATAACATATATTACATTATTTCTATCAGATATATTCATATCAAATCTTCTTTATTCTAGTTGTACCCTAGTTTTCAGACTAGGACCAAATCTATTAAACATACCTAAATCCATTCTTTTGAAATAAAAAATTTCACTTATCTTACCTTTTTCAGAGCACAAAGCTTTAAGATCTTACCTCATTTCTTTAGATCAGACTTCTCTTCTTAGAACAAACCTTTGCAAGTCAAGAAGATCTACGCACAAATATTTCTCTTATCTTTGGTTCCCAGCAATCATAGTTTCAGGTCCCGACTATGTAACCATTTGTTGGCACAAAGGAAGACCTGGGGTTCAATGCTTCAACAACACACCAAAAAAACCCTAACTACAGGCCCTTTCGGTAACAGCTGCGAAGAAGATGAAGTCTCACCTGAGGTAGATGTAGGGGTGGTTGAAGGAATCAGATGTCTACAACCTAGCTAGGACACAGATCTATGATTATATTACCTTAGTAGAGCACTTAGCAGTTAACATTCATTAGCAATTATCCCTTATTCACATCGCATATTCAAGCCCTAATTACAGAGCAATGCAATATTCAACCAGATATAGCACTTCCAAGCACTTAGCACATAGAAATAGATTAGATCTATCATTCATTCACATTACTAAGCACTAAGCTATTATATTAGATGCATCTAACATATATCATTATACTAAGCATACATCACATCAATAACATAACAACTATATTGCACACAACAACCACAACACATGATATATGCAGTTCACCCTAGCGTGGGGCTACGTCCACCAACTCTTCTCTTCTTTATTATGTTCTCTCAATCTTCTACAAGAACAGAGCCACAGGAAGCCACTCCGCATAGGACAAGAGATCTGCGCACACCTCGCCAGATCCTCCTTCCCTGAGCTATGTTTAAGCACAAAGCCTTCTTACGATATGCACACAAGATTCTTACAATCACTTGCACTTAGATCTGCAAGTTCTTAACACACAGTAATGATAAAACCTTTGCAATCACATAGATCAAACTCTAGAACTTAGCATCTTGGCCTCATTACCTTTATCTCCCTTACTTACATCACCTATCTTTCTATTTGTACATTAGAAAATGGGCCTAAAAATGGGTAAACCCATGGGTCGACATCCCATACCCATTACATAAACCCTAAACCCAAAAATTCCCTAAGAAGGGGCCGAGATCCCGCAATCTTCACTTCGCTTCGATCAGCCTGTCGAAGTCCAAAAATTGGTCAAACATGACACAAGGTCACCAAAACTTGGTCAAGGGACAACAATGGTTCAATCTTGTACCGATTGAAATACTATATAAACTAGAAGTGGTGGTGAATCCAAGTGTGTCTTGTTGGATATATATATTTATATCTATATCTATATCTATATATATATAATTCATTGAATGAAATTTCATTCTATCAGGTTGGTGTTTGTTTACAATCTAAATCTTGTTATGATCGTTGGATTCCTCACATCTCAATTGGATCTGAGATCAACAAGCTGGGTCTTGTTATGAGGATTGGATTCTTCATTTCTCAGTTGGATATGAGAACTACAAGTTGGGTCTTATATCAGAGAGTTGGCTCTCTCATATTCAGTTGAAGTTGAAGATATTAAAGGATTGACTTTGTTTTTATTCATTCAAGTTAAATAAATAAAAGAAATATATTTTATCTACTTCATATAATTTATGTTATACATGTTTATAAATAATTAATTGAACTACATATCTTATTCAGATAATTCAGTTAGTCTATGAAAGTGTGAAAAGC